>APFE030070348.1:0-73282 GCA_000404065.3 Pinus taeda | reverse complement strand
TTAGAGACAAAATAGGCAAAGTTTGCTCATTTATATACCATGTAAAGGTGAATATATCAAAATGGCACCGAGTACAATACATATCATCGACAAAATAGCAAAATACATAAGAAATGAGGCTCTAAATGGCCTATAAAGTCCAAAAACAATGCTGCAAGCTATGAGGCCATTGGCCTACTACAACTCTACAGTGTACACATGATCAATCATCGAACAAAAATTAGTTTCTTCTTTAGCTCCTCTGTTTTTATTGTTTTTATTATTCTGTATCTACAAGACCTGTGGGAAAGACTTTCTGTTCCTTCTTCTCAGCCATAAGGGGCCCGTCACCATCCAACTACTCTCAGATCTTTGTTGTTGCTCGCTTGTTTCATGATTTACCTTCAGCACCCGGCAAGGCATTAAAGAACAGTGATGATCCAAGACATAATAGCCATTCCAAAAGTACTCCTTTTACTCTATGGAAAAAAAAGAAAAAACCATCATCCCAATTATTTGATTCCACTAACACCGCTCTGTATTAAATCAAATTAAAACTTCAGATTTGACTCTAACTATATTGTATGAACTACAAACAATATAAACAGGTGATTTCATTGGATCAAACACAAGTTCCATATTAAAAAATAAAAAATAATAGAGCATTTAGGCTCTCCCATAGGGAACTTAAAAACTAAAAATTTCTAATAGTCGTGTAAGGATCAAAGCTCTTGACAGTAAACAAACCCTCCAAGATTGAGCAGAAGTATTCCCATGAAATACAAAAACATTATCTCCATTTATGCCAATATCACCTAACTGAATTCTAATAACACACGTCATTATTAAGAGAACACAAACTGTATATTTACAATTATATCATACTGCCATACAATTCAGCTGATTCGCTTGTCCTAGAGGACCTATTTTGGTACCAGACTATTTTAGATCTATCAAAAAAGCACCCATCAAATTTCCTTTTATAGTCAAAACACTACTAGCTTCCTGATCAAAAGGAGCCAAAAATTAGTTTCTTCTTTACTCGAACAAAAACCGATTTTCTGATGTTTCGGTGGGCATGCCATAAACTGGCCGGTTTAGGACGGAACCGGCCGGTTTGCTACAAACCGGCCGGTTCCGTCCTAAACCGGCCGGTTTTTCACCGGTTAGGGCTGGAAATGGGCGAAAGGGCAGGTCTGACCGGGTTTTTTGGCCGGTTCTGACCGGCGGCCTTGCTAACCGGCCGGTCAGACCGGTAACCGGTTTTTGTGAACGGTTTTTAAAACACTAGATCTACCACAACTTGCCCAAGACTCCTCACTGCTGCTCCAAAAACATACTCCTCACAAATTCTCACTCAAATGCAATGAGATAGCGGTAGCCTGTGAGGAAGTGAGAGGGGCTGGGTAGCTTTTATAAAGTTTGGGAGAGGGAAATGGACCCTAAAGAACCCAAAGGCAGAAAATAATGGGCTTTGGGATCCTCAAATCCACACAGAAGAAAAAAAAAAAAAACAAAAACAAAAAAATCGCTTTTCGCCTGCGCCCACCAAGGCCGTCAAGTTAGCTCGGGCTCAGCCTAGCCGACCAGGTTATTACCGAGGCATCCAAGTCGGTCACCAACTCGGCCAGCACAGTAACAACCTAGCCGACCGAACCGAATTGGCCACCGAGCTGACCCGAACGGGCCCTAGCTCAGTCTGGCTCGGCCGTTTCAGTTTCAACCAAGCCGTTTTTTAAAACAGTGTTTGGAAGGCCAAGATGAGCCCTCAATTTTCCATGATAAACAAGAGGGTTCCATAAATGATGATCAAGGGGATGCCCCCTTGATTTCCAAGCAAAACATCTTGTGGTGCTCAAAGTGGTTGTGAGGCACAAGCAATGGTCTCATGGGCTCCAAATGGCTACACAACAAGTCGATGCATCATCAGCAACGGCTAGAAGATGACACATGCCCTCCCATGTCTCTTTGAAAAGACAAAACCTCATGTAGCCTCTGGATTAGCTCCGATGTGTTAGGTGTCAAATTTCAATGCGTGCCAGGATGGGCAACATGTTCCAAGTGCATCATCATCTCTGTATGGCTGGGATTGGAACAAGCAATGTGTGGGGCTGAAAAAGCCCATGGTATAGCAATCAATGCTTCGTTGTGGCAAAGGTCAATGGTTCTCAACACTCACCCTACAAGTGCCATTGTCATCCTCTAGAGGGCTTGGATCCTGTATTGGGAGACCAACTCAAAGATGGAGACCCACCTACAATCTTATATAAGATCCAATATGTCTCCTCACCTTCTAGTACAACAATCCATTAGTGCAATTAAGTAAATAAGCTTGCTAATCAGGGAAAAAGTTGACACTTCATAGTGGCATGCCCTCCCAAATGGGCTTCAAAATGTCCAAGTGTTTCCTTGCTCGACAAGAAAGGTTATTAAAGTTCCCTATTAGGTGGTTTCAACCTCTAAGTGAGTGACAGGTCCATGGTACATCCATCAAATGGCAGGTGTCTAGTGAAATGATGATGGAACGGAGTGAGGGCAAGAGGGAAGGCTCCAAGCTACATGCCACAGTACAAGGGTAGCTATGATGAAGGAGTCCCACACATTTGGTTGTATAGATGTAAGTGGGAGCAATCATGTTACATGAGTTATCGCAGCCTTTGTATTTCCACCCTTCTTCATATCCCTTTTGCCTTTTATTGATTTTTTCTTTAGTCACTACTTGAGGCGCCGGGAAATGAGAGCATGGTGTATGATGTAGCAGTTATTACCCCTTTAAGGTTGGGTAATTCATCACCGACCAAAGGTTGGGACAATCATGGGTTCTTTAATGATGCAAGGGGCACTTATAGACCTTAAGAACTAGGATGATGGCCATAGTGATAGGGGGTAGAGCTCATGTTTGGGTTTTGCCCATCCACTAAATTTTTATGTCTAAGCCATCTTTTGCATTTTGTGGTACATTTCCTGTTGTAAGTGGCCAAATTATGCTTTTATCTTTCTTCTTAGCTGCATCAACCTCCGGGGCATCGTTCTAGGCCCTACACAAAGTGTGGACAAGGGTAAGGGGTGGCTAACACCTTATGGACCCAAATGGCAAAATGTGAAGGGCTTGTAATGAGCGGAGGGGAGTGAGGTATATGGTGTCGGGAAGCAGAACCATGCTATGAAAATTCTATTACTACAGCAGCTGATCTATTTTACCTATTTATTTTCCAATAAGTTATTTACAAAATCCCTTCAGTAAATATTAAAATAAATTCTACTGCAAATATCACACCATAATACAGAAACAAATACATGCACGAGAATCAAACACATCAACACAAATTTTTTTGGACAATTGAAAAAACCCAATGCGGGAAAACGAGAGCAACAAAGGAGGATTTTATTATTAAGCTTTTCTAGAGTACAACTAGGGTGCCAAACTGGCTCACCCAATAGAGATAAATCCTTCAGCGCCTCCCCTAGGCCCAGCATTTGTCCAACTAGCCTCTGGGCAGCTCCTGGACCCTCTACATCAGCACTTGGCCTCCCTGTGTCACCCACACAGGCCCTCTAGTGACTGCGCAGTCTAGCTACCTCTGCGCCTTCCTGGATAGCTCTGCGTTTGCCTCTCTGAACTCTGCGTTGGTCCTCTGGCACTATCCTTGCCTCTTTGATTCATACTTGCTACCTCTTGCTACAATCCAGACCTCTAGTTTGAATTTCTCAGCAAGTCACGCTCCAGAAATCGAACTGACTGGTCTCCCTCAGTATATATCCAACTGACCCTCAAGCCTTCTCTTATACTTTTCCTGTTGATGAATCAATGGCCGAGAGTAAGTCCATAATCATCAGCTAAGATTAAAATAGATTTGATCTTCGTCTCTTAGAAGCTTCTCATCCTTATCTTTATTAATACCCATTAATATTTTTATTATCCTAAGTTTAGACTTAGGAAATCATTAAAAATATTAATTATTTTAATAACTTTTCATCAAGATGGAATTTTCCAAAACGACTTCGGGGTTTTGGAGATCTCATGTGCTTTAGCCTCTCCACCAATTTGCATGGCTAGAGCACATCCGATGCCACCCCAAATCAACACTCCCTCTTAGCGACGAATGTGCTCTAGTAATACTCCACAATTGAGCATCACCCTGATCATCTGGTACCTGTACCTGTGCTAATGTTTGGCCTTCCTGCACAACATCCTCTGCACTGTTGCATCCTTTATTGTTGCCCATGGCTCTACCACTGCCACTGCTAAATCTAATCTGCAACTCCCTCTGCATCCATGTTGCTCCTAGTCCTTCCTCCCAACACTACATCTGCACTGCAACATCATACCCATTTCTACTACTGAAATGGATTATCATCCCCATCTTCTCCCTAAAACAAGCAAACTTTGTTCTTCCAAGGGCCTTGGTAAGGATGTTTGCCACCTGTTCTCCTGTAGGAGTGTAGCTCAATTGTACAGCTCCTCGTTGGACACAGCCTTTGACAAAGTGACACTGAATATCAATGTGCTTTGACCGATCATGAAATACTGGATCCTCAAAGAGCTTGATACAACTCTGATTATCACACATGATCATGGTGGCTTCCATCCTTCTTCTGAATAGGTTCACAAGCAGTTTTCTAAGCCATATGGCTTCACACGAAGTTGTGCTAGCGGCCATACATTCTGCTTCAGCTGAGCTCAGAGCTATAGATTTTCGTTTCCTACTACACCAAGAGGTCATTCCCGATCCAATGTTGAAACAATACCCAAAGGTACTTTTTCGATCCATTGAACTTCTAGCCCAATCTGCATCAGTAAACCCACTCAATCTGATATCCTTACTTCCGGTGTACAACAATCTATAATCCATTGTTCCCTGTAAATATCTGAGAACATGTTTGGTTGCTGTCTAATGAGCCCTCTTTGGTTCCACCATGAACTGACTGAGGGTGTTGACGGCATAAGAAATGTTTGACCTAGTATTGACCAGATACATCAAGGAACCTATGAGTTGCCTATACAAGGTGGGATCAACATCTTTGTTTTCTTATGCATCAATTTTCTTCTAGTTGGTGATCATTGGAGTAGCCATCTGCATACAGTCCTGCATCCTGAATCTCTTCAAGACCTTTGTCCCATATCTCCCTTGTCCAAGGAAGATTTTATCCTTCTGTCGCCAAACTTCCAACCCTAGGAAATAATGCATCTGTCCCAAATCCTTTATGTCAAACTCTGTGGCACTCACACACAGTCCACGTTGCTGAAACAGCCTGGAGACTGCAAGATTACTTCTACAGTTGCTGAAACAGTAAGAACGATGTGCAAATCCCGTTGCTGAAATAGCCGTGATTTGCATTCTAGATTTGACAGCAACAGAGGAAGATCATCGAAGGAGCTGTTACACTGGATGTAACGACCACGATCCAAATTCAGCATTACCATAACCATTGTAACAACATTTTGTTGATGGGAAAATTGATTTCCCTATTTTGGTATATTGGGTTAAAGATAGGAATTACAATGTAATCTATTCTAATAGATGTCTCCTCTTTAAAAAGATGAGACATCTACATTAGAGTAGAAGGGACAAACTGCGGGAAAGTCTAGCTGAAGGAACAGAACTGGAATCTCTTTGTAACATGACATATTGATGGATGAATAAAATATTGTTTTGAACATTTCTTTCTAGTTCTCGTTTCCTGGGGAATCTTGTGAGAAGGATAGGGCCCACCTTCATCACAAGATTCACTCCTTATATTTATGCAGTGTGTTAAGTGTGTTTCTTATCCATACTTTGTTAAAAGTTCTGTTTACTGAATATTGCTTATGCATTATTGCTAAACTCTGTTTTCCAATTGATTGTTGCATTACTTAGTTCATCTACAGTTAATTCATGAGTGCTTCATTGGAAATTGAGTTTACAGAGTGAGTTGGCAAGCATGGTAATCAGAAACAAGTGCTAAAGATTCCTGCTTTGGGAATAGGGTCCTGTTCTCTGTTACAGCATAAATAGTGCTTTCCTTTGCAGATTGATTCCTTTTCATTAGATTACTCTTTTAATGAAATTAAGCATTCTTTGGTAACTATCTGCAATAGATTATTTTTGTTGTAACTCAGAGTGAAGCTTCAGTTTGCTTGGAGCAAGGTGTGACTAGTTTATTTATTACCACAACTTTATTGCTTTTGAGATTGAGCACATACAGTGCGTAGTAGCTTTGAAATAAACAGACTTCCCTGGGTTGACAATTTATGTAACACTTAGTTGTTTGAATTAATAAACAATTAAAGTGACCAACAAGCCCATTCAAGTAGGTCTAGGTCTCTCATCACTTGCGGACTTGTATTTTGATACAAGGGCCCTTAGAGCACAAAATCCCTCTCTCTCCCACATTAAATGATTATCTTATCTCTCAATATCTGAGGGGTGGGGGGGTCCTAAAAATTTGCATCCCTCGAGAGATTAATCAACTGACATCGCCCCTCCATAATTTGTCTTCAAGAAACAATTGTCACAGGGGACAAAGACAAAGAGAACTTACAAAGGTTGTGTCCAAGTTGATTTTCTTGTGCTATAGACTCAAATGGATTGTCGGGAGGCTTGATCACTCTATGGGACTCTAATTCAACATCCTTTTAGGCTTACTCTTCATCCATTCGTATTATCCTAGAAGTATCTCTTAGAGGATTTCCCTTTCCCATTAAGTTGGTTAATTGTCATGGGGCCTATAATGACAGACAGTCCCTTTGGGATGAGGTGCAAGCTAGAGAAATTCTCTTTGATCGAGATCTTATTATGGCAGGAGAATTAAATTTTACTACATCCGCAGGAGAAACCTGGGGTCAACGAGCCCATCTAGAACCTTTGTGTTGTTACTCCCTGATTATGCTCCAAAACCTTAATCTTCAAGATATAGTCCCCTTCCCTCTACCTCATACTTGGAGAAATGGTAGATTGGGCCCAGATGGTATAGTAAGTGGCTAGATAGATTCCCGATGGAAAGTATTTTGGACGATAATGTAGGGAGAATTAGATCGTGGATAACTCAAGGCAAGATCTCAGATCATTTGGAGATATTACTGAAACAAATATTGAACCACACCATCATAAATATCACTTTAAATTCAACCATTCTTGGCCGGAAGAAGAGTCTTTCAAACATATGGTCAGATTTACCTAGCAAAATTGCCTAATCATCAATCCATCATTTGTTATGTTTTCATTGGTTAGTAAACTCATGGAGCTAAATATGGAAACCATGGTTTGGGAGAGAAATTGGAAAGCAACTCAACAAAAATAACTCCTAGATATTGGATGTTTGCCACCTATTCTCCTGTAGGAGTGTAGCTCAACTCTACAGCTCCTCGTTGGACACAGCCTTTGACAAAGTGACACCGAATATCAATGTGCTTTGACCGATCATGAAATATTGGATCCTCAAAGAGCTTGATACAACTCTGATTATCACACATGATCATGGTAGCTTCCATCCTTCTTCTGAATAGGTTCAAAAGCAATTTTCTAAGCCATATGGCTTCACACGAAGTTTTGTTAGCGGCCATACATTCTGCTTCAGTTGAGCTCAGAGCTATAGATTTTCGTTTCCTACTACACCAAGAGGTCATTCCCGATCCAATGCTGAAACAATACCCAAAGGTACTTTTTCGATCCACTGAACTTCCAGCCCAATCTACATCAGTAAACCCACTCAATCTGATATCCTTACTTCCGGTGTACAACAGTCCATAATCCATTGTTCCCTGTAAATATCTAAGAACATGTTTGGTTGCTGTCTAATGAGCCCTCTTTGGTTCCACCATGAACTGACTGAGGGTGTTGACAGCATAACAAATGTTTGACCTAGTATTGACCAGATACATCAGGGAACCTATGAGTTGCCTATATAAAGTGGGATCAACATCTTTGTTTTCTTATGCATCAATTTTCTTCTAGTTGGTGATCATTGGAGTAGCCATCTGCATACAGTCCTGCATCCTGAATCTCTTCAAGATCTTTGTCCCATATCTCCCTTGTCCAAGGAAGATTTTATCCTTCTGTCGCCAAACTTCCAACCCTAGGAAATAATGCATCTGTCCCAAATCCTTTATGTCAAACTCTGTGGCTAGATTCTTCTTGCAGTCCTGGATGAGCTTGGATGAACCTGTCAGAAAGAGATCATCCACATACAACATTAGTATTAGAGGCTCACCTTCTACAACCAAATAGTAGATATTAAGGTTAGCATCACTCTTAACGAACCCCATTTTCAGCGAGTAGCCATCAATTCAACCATACCATGCTCTAGTTACCTGTTTGAGCCCATACAAGGCTTTCTTCAATCTGCATAGATGAGACTTCTTCTCATGTGTCTCAAAGCATCCTGGTTGTTTAACGTATACTTCCTCTCTTATTACCCTGTTAAAGAATGTTGTTTTGACATCCATCTGATGAAATCTCCCATCCCATTTGAGCTGCAAGAGATATCACAGTTCTAATAGATGTATACCTGGCTACAAGGGTGAAGGTCTCTTCGTAGTCAATTCCTTCCTTCTGAGCATACCCCTTAGCCACAAACCTACCTTTGTATTTTTCCACACTGTTGTCTGCAGCATATTTAATCTTGTAGTTCCATCTCGAACCTACCGTTGATTTGTCTTGAGGCCTAGGCACTACTTCCCAAACATCGTTCACCATTATAGAGTTGTATTCCTCTACCATCGCATCCACCCAAACTTGATGTTGAGCCACCTCCTGAAAACTAGAAGGCTCCCCATCCTGAGCTACTAATGCCTGATATCTATATGGTTGCTTTCACTCCCTTTTATTGTTTCTTGGTGCACCAATGAAATCTTCTGCATCCAGTAGAATCTGTCTAACTTCCCGGCCTGTTCTTCCTTTGGTAGCAGGTGCCTCTATTAGCTCCTCCTATTCTTGTGATTCTCCTTGTTCTAAGGAAGAATTCCTAGCTTCCGCTAAATGAAGTGGCTTGACTAACAACTCATCTTTTGACTACTCCTCGGAAGGCATTTCTCAAGATTTTCTGAAGGCCTTATCTTCCATGAACTTCACATCTTGTCGAACTACTACCTTCCTGCTCCCTGGAAGATAGATTCTATATGCCTTAGCTTTCTCGCTATATCCCACTAGATATCCTTTCTCTGCAGTTTGATCTAACTTTTTCCTTTTCTCCTCGGGTATACGGCAATATGCTAAACTCCCAAATATCCTGAAATGGTTGACTTCAAGAGTCTTTTCGGTGAAGACTTTCTTTGGAGTAATCTTGCCCAATGCCCTATGAGGAGTTCTATTCTGGACATAGATTGTCGTGTTGAATGCTTTTGCCCGCAGAAATTTTGGCATATCCTGATCATACATCATGGCCCTAGCTGATTCCACAATAGTCATGTTCTTCCTTTCTACTACTCCATTCTGCACCGGATTGTAAGGAGTTGTCCACTCTCTTCTAATGGCCTCCTTAGCACAAAAATTAGTGAAACCCTTATCGACATATTCTCCACCATTATCTAAGCGCAAAACTTTTATTTTCTTCCCTATCGAATTCTCCACTAGAGCCTTAAACTTTTTGAATCGACAGAAAACCTCGTCCTTGGTTTTCAGAAAATAAATCCAAGTTTTCCTAGAGTGGTCATCAATGAAGGTGACAAAGTATTCGGCAACACTAAGAGCTTTAGTGGACATTGGTCCGCAAATATCTAAGTGTATCAATCCTAGTACACTCTTGGCCCTGTTTTTACTTCTAAGAAACGTTGCTTTGGCATACTTGCCTAAAGCACATCCTCTACATACATCACATCTCTTTCTGTACTAAGATCTGGAACTCCTATTACAATTTTCTTGAGAATTCTCATTGCCCCATGGCGCGAATGTTCCATTATTCTGTGCCATAGTTTGTTGAATTTTCTAAGTCTATTTGTTAGAAAATTAATCTATAATCTGTTGGTTTATTTCTTCTACTTGTTTAAATTCAAACAAGTTATTTAATATATTTAAATATCGAAATAAACTCAATACAATCACAACATCTATAGATCAGCAACTGAAAGAAAATAAGCACACAAGTGACACCATTATTTTTGGACAAATGTCCCCGGAAAAACCCAATGTGGATGATGCAGTCCCTCTGCCTCTGCGCTGTCTCTATTGGGTTCTGCGTAGCCTAGACTGGCTGTTGCTCTCGCTGTCTCTACTTCTGCGCTGGTCTCCCAGTATTGTCTCTGCCTCTCTGCCTCGTACTCACTGCCCTTCACTGTTGATCACTGATTCAACTTTGCTTAGCAACTCCACTCTAGCAAAATGAATGACTGGTCACGCTGGTGTGTTCTCCAACTAACCCTCAAGCCTCTTCTTATACTTTTCTCGTTGGTCCATCAACGACCGAGATTAAATCTCTAATCAACGGCTAAGATTAGATTTTGCTTGATCCATGACTTTTAGACCCTTCTGAACCAGTTTTATATTAATACCCATTAATATTTCATTTTTCCTAAGTTTAGACTTAGGAACTCCATTAAAAATATTAATTATTTTAATATCTCCCAAACCGGGTACAATCTATCCAAACCATTTATGGGTCCTGGAGATCTCATGTGCCTTAGCCTCTCCACCAATTTCTGTGGCTAGAGCACATCTAATGCTACCCCAAATCAACACTCCCTCTTAGTGAGAATTGTGATCTAACAATACTCCTCATTGAGCATTTACCCAAATCATCCGGCACCGATCCTTGTGCTGATGCTAGGCCTCCCTACCCGCTACCCCAAATCAACACTCCCTCTTAACGAGGACTGTGATCTAGTAATACTCCTCACTAGGAATTTACCCAGAGCATCTGGCACCGGTCCCTGCGCTAATGCTAAGCCTCCTTGCCCAACATCCTCTACACAGTTGCATCCTGTACTACTGCCCACGGCCCTGCCATTGCCACTATTGCATCCGTACAGCAGCTCCTTCTGCATCCGTGTTGTTGTTGGTCCATCCTCCCAGCACTGCATCTACACTGCAACCCCCTTTCATCATGCTATTGCATACTGCTACTGCACTGCAACTCAGTTACTAAGAAGTAATTGATTCACCCAACTTATGACATCCATGTCAGACTAGAAACACTCTCGATGTTGAAGCTCCCTCTGCCGCTAACAAGTGCTCCAACTATGACCTCTACGCTGCTGCAACAACTCCCTGCATCTCGCACCATTGCACACCTCATTGTGCCATCCTGCACTGGTGCAACACTATCATGCCTCTCGCACTGTTGTAGCCTGCTAGCCTCGCGCTGCCCAGGGACTCTTGCACTGTAGCACTCTTTGTCGCTTCATCCACATCAACTCCCTGCATCTCGCACCATTGCACACCTCGTTGTGCCATCCTGCACTGGTGCAACACTATCATGCCTCTCGCACTGTTGTAGCCTGCTAGCCTCGCGCTGCTAGGGACTCTTGCACTGTAGCACTCTCTGTCGCTTCATCCGCATCTTCCTCTACCTACATCTGCCAGTCCTGCTACTTCTCTTAGGGGCTCCCATAGCAAGGTATAATCCAAGAGGTTGGGTACCTAAAAGGTCCTGCCCCTCATCACCTGTAATCCTCCTGACTACAGTTCGATGTCTCCCCACTTCTTCTCAAGTGGCACATGAGCACTCATGGCACAATCGTCATCCTCCTCGACTTCTTTCTCTGCCCTCGCTGGCACTGCCTTGGACTCAGAAGCCTCCATTTTTCTTCTTCCTCAAACACTAGTTCGCAAAATGACCCAGTTCCCCATAATGGAAGCACTTGACCTTGGAGAGGTCCTTCTTCCTCTTCTCCTGCTTTACCGCAAATGCCAGAGATGCATCCTCTTCCTCTTCCTTCTTGATCCTGATCCCTTCACTGCTACTCCCCACCTTGGTCAATCGTCTGATCTCTTCTTGACGAAGAGTCGCCCACAGTTCTTCCCAATCCAAAAGACTCGCCCTGCCCAGTATGCTTTGGACAAATGTCTCCCAATCCTTGGAGACTGCGCTGAGTGTGGTCCTTACCATCGACTCCTAATCCGACATGCCCCCTATGGAAGTCAATTGATCACGGATCTCCTTCAACCGACCAACGCAGACACTTATCTGCTCTTCCTTCTGTATCTGGTATGACCTTAGTTGATTCTCCAAGAGCATCTTCCTCTGCATGGAAGTATGCTAGTACAATGTCTTCAAGTGTCCCACATCTCCTTTGTCATTTCCTTCTCGGCAATATGTGGGACCACATTATCCTTGACCCCCTCAAGGATGATACACTTTGCCTTAGCCATTGCCTTATCGGACCTTTCATTAGCTACCAGGTCAACTAGGATAGCCATCACTCTCTAGGCGAAGCCCTTGATACGATGTTTGTCTAGAATGGACAAGATCCTAGCCTTCCAGACCACAAAGTTGGACGCTTCGTCCAGCTTGTCTTGATCTCTCAGCCGATTCACAACCATCTCCTTGCTCTTCTATTAACTCCTCCAAGTCTCTCTACTTCCCTCCTGGAAGTATCCTATGTTCGACTCCTGCTCAGTCTCTCTACTTCCCATCTGGAAGTTCTCGGTTCGACTCCTGCCGAGTCTCTCTACTTCTCATCTGGAAGTTCTCTTCTGGACTTCCTCTGAGTCCCGATTTCCCTCCTGGAAATCCTTTTGCCAACGTCAAGTTGCCCCACTTTGATCGTTTGTGCAACTGCAACACTAATCTGAATTCCTTAGCAAGACATCTGCCTCGGCAACAACTCCCTCCACCTTGGTTTTGCCCTGTTAGGTATTGTTCTGACCACAGTACCCCGCTTGCAAAAACAAAACTATAAAGAGATCCCAACCAAATCCAAACCCTTGTCTGCGTCTTCAAATTTGCAAGAGAAAACAATGAAGAAAAATGCCCCCCAAAAAATATGTATACAAGATAAACAAAATTATATTACAAGGGTTAGATTTATCCATAAAATTTATTTACAAATGTACAATAGCTAGATCAAAGGAATATGTGTATAACTTTGTTCCTTTGATTAGCAAAAGATAGCTCTTTAATAGCAGATCTTATTCGATTATAGCACAAGATAGAGAAAACAGATGAGATAAAAAAAAAATTGTTAGAAGCAAATTGTTACCCACCATTTTGTGGGTGATATCCCTAGGAGAAAAAAAAAAGATCCTCCAAGATGGTCCTCAACCGGCAGCCCCTTGCAACCACCAACTAGCTCATTGTGTCATTTCTCCGCCACCTGAGCCAACCATGTGAGCCCTCACCCATCTATCATGATCGTATGTTTGAAGGTGGGCCCCCAGACCTAAAGGTATGCCTTGTCATTTGGTAATTGGGTATTGCAGTTTGCTTATCATGGACACTTACATTCATGGATTAATGCAGGGACTCAGCAGAAATAATGGGCTAGGTCTATGCTCTAGTCCCCTAGACCCCTTTTGGATATTACCCTTGGATTCTAGTCCTGTGGGATCTCTTTTATTAAGGATTTGGCTTTATGGATGGTATTTCATGGGAAACCCTGATTTTGGTTGCGTGGTCCCGCTCTCTCATCCACATGTATTGCCCCCTTGCCACTCATTATAAACCCAAATATCATTTCTCCCACCTGGGTCCACATTCCTCCAATAGGTCTACATAAGGCTAGCTCCCCCCTTCCCCTGCCTGTACCTTGAGTCAAGCCCGAAATGATGCCCCGGAGGTTGATGCAACCCAAAAGAAAAGTAAAAGCATAATTGGCCACATTCAACAAAAAAATGTACCACAAAATGCAAAAGATGGTCGGGACAAACACATTTAGCACGTGGGAAAAAGTCAATACATGGGCTCTACCCCATCATCATGGTCATCACCCTAGTTCCTACAGGTTTTATGAGCCTCGTACATCATATAGGAACCCATCATTGTCTCAACCCCTAGTGGGCAATGGGCCACCCTACCTTAAAAGGGGGTATCCACTGCTATATCTCATACATCATGCTCTTACCCCTTGAGCCTCAAGTAATTAATTGAAGAAAAATCATAAAAAGGCAAAAGGCATATAAAGAAGTGTGGAAAAATCAAGGTCGGGGCACCTCATGTACCACGATTTCTCTCTCTTATACATTATATACCCAAGTGTGGGTTTCCTTTCTACTAGCTACCCTTGTACCCCAGCATGTGGCCCAGGGTTGCCCCTTCTCATTCCCTACTCCATTCACCTCTTTATCACATGCCACCACCTTTTAAAAGATGTACCTTGGACATATTATCTCATTTAAAAGTATAAACCACCTAGTGGGATACTTGGTTAACCCCATTTGGAGTTTGGAGACATTAGCACATGACAAAGCCCACTATCGAAGGGCAGGCCATTATGAAGTCCAAACCTGTGGTCCATGGTTTGTAAGCTCTTTTACTCAATTTCCTTGATGACTACTTGTACTAGAACCCTAGGGGACGCATTGGATCTTATGCAGGAATGCAGGTGGTCTCCATCTTCGGTTTTGTCTCCCTATAAGGGGTCCTCACCCTCCAAAGGACTACATTGGCACATGTAAGGTGTGTGTTGGGACTCGGAAGCCATGGGCCTCCACAACAATAGACAACACTTCTTATATCAATAGAGATGTTCAGAGATTGCACGAGATTCACCTATTGTACGAGGAAGATGCACCTGGTTCACCTTTGTGCAACCAACCCCACAAATGTACCATGCACTTGGCAGCTGTCCCAAGACTTGTAGGATGATGTGACATCGCCTACACCATCATCTGAGCCCTTACAAATGGTCTACATGCATCTTCGACTTACTTAGAGACCCATGAGGTCACTTGTGTGCCCTCACAACCATTGGGAGCACCATAGGTTTATCATGTGGAGAACAACTGCCAACCCCTTGTCCATTACTTTTGGAAGTCCAACACATCATTTTGGCACTTATGGACTTCATCAGGCCTCTTAGAGAGCCCAACGACATGCATTATTGATCATTCGACCTCTTGGGAGGCTTATTATTTCATTTGTGAGCTAGTTTGGTGGGCTTGTCATCAATAGATAGTTATTTGCACATTATTTTAATTAATGGGCTAATGTAGGCTCAAATTACGTAATTCAAACTATGAATGAGCATATAAATAGGATAGACCTGAATTCATTTGTATCATCACTTTGGATTGCATCATTCTTCTCTTTAGAGAATTTCACACTTTTTCTGAGATGATGAATTGGAGCATGGATGAATTTTGATGTTTGGATTGGATTATTTCATCTTGGAGCTTCTTTATTGTCAAATTGTTGATGGTTGGATATGTTTTATTACATATAAGTAAATACATTATTTTACTTTTGTCATATGCATTGAATGGGATTGTCACTATACTATGGCTAATTGTTGCATTGCATAATTGCGAAATTGTGGAATTATTGTTTCTATATAGCATCTCTCAATATATGGGCCATGTATGTTGAATGAAATCTCCTAGGGATAATTCTATCACTGAATTTGTCTTGATAAGCCATCTCTTTCTACCAAGCAAAGTATAAAATTCAATCGAAGTAGTCCTTAAGGCCTCCTTGACTGAAATACAAAGTTATTTCTCATCATTCTCCTAGAATCCATTCTCCCCAAGGGATTAGGCATTGGTCCACCAATAGGTGATCACTCAAGGAACATTCTCTCCACCTCTTCCCTTTCTCTTCTAGGTCTAGCCAAGTTGGGTCACCTAGGGCATCAATTTCCTCACGAAATAGCCATAGAAAAAGTTTGATCTCCTAGCCTCTATTGCACTGTGTGTCCTCAAGGCCTCCTCCAAATTTGAAGCCATTTTGATGGTGGAGTTGTGAGATAAACCAAGCCATAATTCTGAGATCAAACCTTACCCTGGTAATCCCTAGGCTAACACCTCATAGGATCAATCTGACACTTTTAATTGAAACTTCTTGCTTTGATCCTTTCCCCTTCCTTGTTTGGGTTAAGAACATCATTGGTTGCTAGATTCTCTCTCCTTAACCTAGGCTGGGTCCACTTGGTCCCGTGTGGTCCCATACCTTTGAAAAGTCAATTCTTCAAGAACTATTCAGAAATTCAAGTTCAATAAGGATTTTAGGATTGGGAAACTCCTTTACATGCATATTCCTCTAACCTAACCCTCAAATCCTCACCTCCTTATCCTAGAAATCTTTGTACCTTTCTCAAAGAGCAAGTAAGCTTCATTCTTTACCCACTTCTAGGAAAAGGATCACTAAGGGCACTTCACATCCATTTATTGATTCATCCTTCACAAGTGACTTCCACATACCGGGTCTCCTCCCATCAGTGAAAGTTCGTAAAGAGTAAGGAGTCTTAACCCCCCTGCTAGTAAGAGTGGGCTAAGTCTCCATTGTCCCTTTAGCCCCCCTGCTAGGTTGAGCAGTAACACAAATGACCAAGAATCCCCTACAAATTCATTACATAAGTCCTTGATGGCAAGCAAAGTAGGGTCTTCAATTTCTATGTATTGGGAGTTGGTTGGTCCAACCAAAGATGTCATGTAATGTCCCAAATGGAACAATTTGGGGTTTCCTTGAAATTTTAACTCGTAAATAATTTTTGTTTTCATAAATGTTGGAATTTCTAAGCCTAACTGTTAGAAACCCTTCATGTACATTACTGATTTATTCCTACCTCCTTCTTCTGTTAATTAACAAGTTATTTACCAGGTAAATACTGGAAATAAATACAAGTACATGCTTAACACATTACAAATCATCAACTAAGGACACAAAAACAAGCACACAAGTAAAACCGTTGTTTTTGGACTAATGTCCCCAGGAAAACCCAATGCGGGAAAACCAGTGCAGCTATCTGAGGGCTTGATTTATTAAGTAGTTTCAGAATACAATCTGGGTGCCAAATCCGACTTACCCAACAGAGAAAAATATCAGCAGTAGCACCTCCCTACTTAGAAGCAAACATTCCAGCTGAAACCCCGGATAAACACTCTGGCAGCTCCACAGCTCGAATCTGCCCCAGGAAACCCCAGCGTCAGCCTCTAGGGACTGCGTCAGCTCTCTCTGGCCTAGCGTTAGCCCAGCGTCACTCTCGCTTAGCTTGTATCAGCCTCTGGAGGCACTGCGTCAGTCCTTTGGCCCTTTGTGTCACTCACGCCAGCCCTCTGAGGCACTGCGCAGCTCCTGGCTGCCTCAACCTGAGCCATGGCTAGCTCTATGTGAGCTCTTAGCTGCTTCTGCGTCCCTCTCTCTAGCTACTACACTAATCCTCCCGATGCTATCTCTACCTCTCTGCTTCTATATTCACTGCCCCTCAACTGCAACTCTGATCACTCTCTCAACTTTCTCAGCAAACCCAACCCCAAAAAGTCGAAATCTTGATCTCTTGGTGTGTTCTCCAAGTGATCCTCAAGCCTCCTCTTATACTTTTCTCATTGACAAATCAACGGTCGAGACTAAGTCCCTAATCAATGGCTAAGATTAGATTTGGCTTGATCCATGACTTTTGGACCATTCTAACACAGTTTTATATTAATTCACATTAATATTTTATTTTCCCTAAGTTTAGACTTAGGGACTCCATTAAACATATTAATTATTTTAATATCTCCCAAACTGTTTAGAATCTGCCCAAAACCTTTATGGGTATTGGAGATCTCATGTGTTTTAGCCTCTCCACCAATTTCTGTGGCTAGAGCATATCCGATGCTACCCCAAATCAACACTGCCTCTTAGCGAGCACTGTGCTCTAGAAATACTCCTCATTGAGTATCACATTGATCATCCGGCATCAGTCCCTGTGCTAATGTTAGGCCTGTTGCCCATCATCTGCACTGTTGCATCCTATACTACTACCCATGGCCCTGCCACTGCCACTACTGCATCTGTACTGCAACTCCCTCTCATCCTGTTGCATCGTGCTGCCCATAGCACTGTCACTGCAACCCAGTTACTGAGAAGTAAGTAACTGATCTCCCAACTATGACATCTCTGTCAGGCTAGAGACACCCTAGATGTTGAAACTCCCTTTGTTGCTGACAAGTGCTCCCTCTCTGACCTCTTTCGCTCCATCCGCATCCGTCTCTACTGACATTCGCCAGTCCTGCTACTCCTCTTCGGGGCTCTCGTAGCAAAGTATAATCCAAGAGGTTGGGTACCTCAAGGATCCTGCCCTTCAACGCCTGTAGTCAGTCTGACTACATCTCAATGTCTCCCGACTTTCGCTCAAGTGGCGTGTGAGCACTGATGGCACAGTCATCATCTGTCTCCACTTCCTACTCTGCCCTTGCTGGCGCAGTCTTGGTCTCGGAGGCCTCTCCCTTGCTCTTCTTCCTTGGACACTAGGTCGCATAACAACCTAGCTCCCCACAGTGGAAGTATTTGACCTTGGAGAGGTCCTTCTTCTTCTGTTTCTCCTGCTTTCCCTCAAGATGTTAGGGCACAATCCACCTCCTCCTCCTCCTTGATTCTAATCCTCTTGTCGCTGCTTTCCGCCTTGCTCAGCCTTTTGATCTCTTCTTGGCGAAGAGCAGCCCACATTTCCTCCCAATCTAGAAGGGTCGCCCTGCCCAGTATGCTCTGGACAAACGCCTCCCAGTCTTCTGAGACTACATTTAGGGTTGTATTCACCATCAATTCTTGATCCCGCATGGCCCCTATGGAAGTCAGTTGATCTCGGATCTCCTTCAACCAATCGACGAAGAGGTCGATCTATTCTCCCTTCTGCATCTAGTATGATCGCCACTAATTTTCTAGTAACATTCTTCTCTGCACAGAAGTATGTTGGTATAATTTCTTTAGGGCCTCCCACATCCCATTTGTCGTGTCCTTTTCGGCAATGTGGTACTACATAGTCCTTGACCCCGTCAAGAATGATGCTCTTGGCCCTCGCCATTGCCTCCTCGTATTTGTTGTTATCAGCTAGGTCAACTAGGATAGCTATCGTCCTCAAGGCGAAGTGCTTGACACGATTCCTGTCTAGAACGGATAAGCTTTTGACTTTCCAAACTACGAAGTTTAAGGCTCCGTCTAGTCTATCCTGGTCTCTTACCCCGTTCACTTCCATCTTGTTGCTCCTCTACTTCCCTCCTAGAAGTTCTTCGTGTGACTCCCTCTAAGCCTCGATTTCCCTCCTGGAAACCCTTCTGCCAATGTCGAGATGCCCCCACTCTGATTGTTGTTGCAGCTGCACCACTGATCCAGATTTCACGGCTAGAAATCCTTGGTAGCAACTCCCTCCTCCTTGGCCTTTTCCTGTTAGGTATTGTTCTGATTACAGTACCCCACCATCTCCACTCTGCAACTTACCCATAGCCTGCTAAACCCCATCAAATTAAAGGTTAGAGCTCCTAGGCTCTGTGCAATCAGGGACTGGCTGAAATGCTCCCCTAGCCAACTGTGTCAGCCCTCCCGGTCTCTGTGTGGTTCTGAATGAGCCTTTTCTACCCTCCTCGGTCTCTACACTGGCCTCTTCCTGGCTCACAAGTGACATCATTGTTTTTGGACTTATGTCCCCGGAAAAAACTAACACAGGAAAACCAGTGCAGCTATCTAAGGGTTTGATTTATTAAGCAGTTTCAGAATACAATCTAGGTGCAAATCCGACTCACCCAACAGAGAAAAATCTCGGCAGTAGCACCTTTCTACTCGAAAGCAGATATTCCGACTGAAACCCTGGATAAACACTGGCATCTCCACAGCTCCAATCTGCCCCACAAAACCCCAGCGTCAGCCTCTAGGGACTGCATCAGCTCTCTCTAGCCCAGCGTTAGCCCAGCATCACTCTGGCTCGGCCTACGTCAGCCTCTAGAGGCACTACATTAGTCCTCTGGCCCTCTGCATCACTCACGCTTGCCCTATGAGGCACTCCGCAGCTCTTGGCTGCCTCTATGTGAGCCTTGGATGGCTCTGCGTGAACCCTTGGCTGGTTTTGCGTCCCTCTCTCCGGCTACTGCGCTGATCCTCCCAGTGCTATATCTGCCTCTCTTCTTCTGTATTGACTACCCCTCAACTGCAACTCTGATCACTCTCTCAACTTTCTCAGCAAAACCAGCCACAAAAACTCAAAATTTTGATCTCTTGGTCTGTTCTCCAAGTGACCTTCAAGCCTCCTCTTATACTTTTCTCGTTGACAAATCAACGACCGATATTAAGTCCCTAATCAATGGCTAAGGTTAGATCTGGCTTGATCCGTGACTTTTGGACCATTCTAACACAGTTTTATATTAATTCACATTAATATTTTATTTTCCCTAAGTTTAGATTTAGGGACTCCACTAAAAATATTAATTATTTTAATATCTCCCAAACTGTTTAAAATCTGCCCAAACCATTTCTGGGTATTGGAGATCTCATATGCTTTAACCTCTCCACCAATTTTCGTGGCTAGAGCACATCCAATGCTATCCCAAATCAACAATAAACAGAAGATTGCCATGTAAAAATAAACAAATAGAGCACTACAATCCAATAACACAATGAATAGCAAAATTCTCATCTTTTAGTACAATATATAAATTGGGGTTACATGCACATACAACCAGAATAGCTGAGATGAAAAACTAGCCTCCTAGATAATCTACTGCACTATTATGTTGGCCCTCCAAATTGATCTTAACCACACTGCCAAGCTCTCTTATGAATTCTGGATGAATTCACCAAGCGAAGTTAGGTACTCACCCAACCTCACTGAATCACCCGAGGGTTTCCATCCCGAGGTTACTACTAAAATAGAGAATAGGAATCTCAAAACTCTACACAAGAAGAAAACACAAATCCAAGATGTCTCCAAATGACCTCCTCCTCTTTTATAGATTTGATGGATAGATCTACAAGCCTCTAGAAGCATCTTATTCTATTATGTTATTATTATTCTAGAAGCTCCTCCATCGACTTTATCTTAAGTGACCTTTGAATTTTATTTTATTTCATTTAAATCCCTTTTGGCCCATTTCCTCCAATTAATTATTTTTCCTTAATTAGAGGACTAATTAAAGTCATTTTTTAAGGAAGAAAAATGGCAAATCACCTACCATACTCTCTTCAGCCACTGGAAATCACTTCTCAGTGTCCCATCCTGTAGATCTTCTTGTTTCGGTTCCAACGAGCTATTACATTGAGGTGTTCCATCTATTAATCTCCCTGGAATGCCACCTCGAGCATAATTAATTAAGTTAGGCCCCATAATAATGCTGATTTTTTAAAGTTGTTGAAATACGACAGAACGAAAAGCAAATTGTGTGGATGATGAAATATGCCAAGCGAATGCCATCAGAGCCTATAAAAACTCCTCAAAACTCCATCGAACACCTAATGACATAAATGTGCTCCACTGACCTCACGATCACTTACCCTGGAAATCCACTCTGGTTGTACCACGAAGGAAAATACAAATGGGGACATTACATGTCCCCTCACGCCCAAGATCTGAATAAAAGAATGATCTCTACACACTAAAGATGAAATCTGTTAGATCATAAGGAGCAAGATGGCACAATGAAATAGTTCTAGGGCTCAACCAAAAACCCACTAGAGTCGCTACTTCTAAATTGTTTCTCCAAACTCAAAAACTAATGCAAGATACATATACAAATAGTAGATCCACCAATGGCAAGTGAAATGAGAGATTTAATTTAAAACTAGTAGAGCATTAAGAACAAAATTCAAAATGAGTTTACCAAAAAAGATAGAAGCGGAACACCACCATGAATTGACACTGCAAGACTTCTTTATTATTCTTAAAATATATCCAATACAAAATTGTATTAGAGCTTCAGCAGCCAAGCACTTGATTTTTCATGTGTCGCAATGAGGAGCTTTGATCTCACTTTATAGAAAAAATGGGAGATCTAGATCCCTCTCCAAGTGAAATGGCTAGGTCCAACAAATTGAACAAATTTGACTTTATCCCAAGAGAAAACGGCTAGTCGAAAGCTTGATCCATGAAAAAATAATCTTGACCCTTGATCTTTGTGATGACCTTGAGGAGTAAATTTGATCTTCCTTGAAGATGGTGTTGGATTCGATTTTCTTAGGAAATTAATTCTTTTTTGGACCAACGAATTTTCTAATATTTTTCCTTGCTTGATTTGTGGAGATTCTCTTCTTGGGAAACTGCACATCCTTTTTTAATATTTCTCCCTTGGAAAGAATTTTATTTTTCTCTCATTTTAATTTTCTGACCATTTTCCGACAAATTATTTTTCCATTTTTTGCCAGAAAATAAAAATAATGTCTCTAGAGGGATTTAAACATATTTGTCCACCCTCAAAGTGTGTTTAGATAGAAATTTTAGGAGTTGAGGTGTAATTTTAAGTACTCGTACCCCTTACAACTTCTATAGAACACTTTTTACATCTTTACATCAAATATTACATAAAAATCCCATTTAGAAGGAGAATTTTGACAATTAAAAATTAACCTGTAGACACAACCAAATTCTGTGAAACTTTAGACATGATCTAGTCTGACAAGTTACATAGACTCTATACACTAGGACTCACTTAAGACTTCATCATCAAGCCTCTAGCTTTGGGGTATGTTTGGAAGAAAAACTTAACCAATTATTTGATGTTTAGGAAACACAAATAATTAGCTAAGGAAAGAAAACTCCCTAAAGTGAAACTCTCTAGCAAAAATCTTAAGCTACTTAAATGTTTTACATGGCTTTATAAACCTAATAGAATCATTTTTTACATAATGGCCCATAGGACTGTAGAATTTGGATTACAATTGACGAACAAAAGTTGCATGATGATGATGAAATCTGCAAAAAATTGACTGCTCCGAAATGTAGTCTGCTCATGGGGTAGTTGCACTTGAGTGGTTAACAAGTCCATAGATGCAAGTATAGATGGTGGTAATGGAGTGGACAAGACATCAAGGCCAGGTACCATAGTGTAGTGACCAGCTAATGGCGGTCCAACATCCTAGGTGTATAGATGTAAGGAAGGAGCAATTATGGAGACATGAGTTACCCCTTTTCTCAGCCTACTTTTTCCACACCTCTTGTGTGCCTTTTACTTCTTTATGATAATGCTTTACTATGGGTGCATAGCTTAAGAGCCCAAGCTTGCGCTTGAGAGATTTAACATTTATTACCCCTTAAAATGGGTTGGTTTATTGCTCATCGAGGTTGGGACAATACAAGGGTTCATTTTTATCATGTGGAGCATCAAGTGCTCTAGGAACTAAGTGACAGCTAATGAGGGGATAGAGCTCGTGCTAGGATTTTGCCCATATGCTAGTTTTAGTTCCAACCATCTTTTGCATTTTTCCTTTTTCTTTCAATGTGGCTTTCTTTGCTTTTATCTTTCTTTTAGTTGCAGCAACTTCCAAGTTCCAAGGCAATGTTTTCCGACCCAAACATAAAGATGAGGATGAGAGAGTGGCAATCTCCATGACCAATGACCACCTACCCAAAGAATGGATGTAAAATAGAGGAATGAAGGAAAGTGGTAAGTATGGAATATCATGGGCAAGCTACTTCAAGCAAAGCCTATTAGTAGTTGTTGATTTTTGGTAGCATCAGATGTGCTCTAACCATGAAAATTGGTGGAGAGGCTAAGGCACATGATATCTCCAAGGCACAGAAATCATTTGGGAAAATTCCACCCGGATGTAGAGATATTAAAATAGTTAATATTTTTAATGGGGTTCCTAAGTATAGACTTAGGAAAACTAAAATATTAATGTGTATTACTATAATATGGGTGAGAAAGTTCTAAATAACGAGGATCAAGCCAAATCTAATCTTAGTCGTTGATTAGGGACTTAATCTCGATTGTTATTCGTCAACATGAAAAGTATAAGAGAAGGCTTGAGGGTCAGTTGAAGATACACCAAGTTGATCAATGAATTTGATTTTCTGGGGCAGGGTTTGTTGAGAAATCAAGTTAGTGTTCTGTTGCAGCGAGGGGCAGTTCGGCAGGAGGCCGAGAATACATAGCAGAGAGGCAGAGAAAGTGTCGGAGAGACAGCGCAAAGGTAGTCTGGGTTGACGCAGAGGCTTCGAGGGCCAACGTAGAGGACGCAGGAGGTCGAGACGCTGACGCGGAGGCTAGCAGCGATGACGTTGTGCTAAAGGAGCTGTGTTGTGGTGTTTCTATGGGGCAGAGTGAGAGTACAGAAGCAAACACGGAGTCATAGAGGGTGACGCAGTTCCGAAAGTTATCTTGGAGCAGTTTTCATTGTCCAGCTAAGCCAATCATCCGGTTGCTAAACTAGCTGGAATATTTGTCTCCGAAGCAAGGTACTTCTGCCAAGGAAAATCTCTGAAGGGTGACCCATTTCTAGCACCCTAGTTGTATTCAGAAATTTGCATAATAATAAAACCCTCATATCTGCTGCATCGGTTTTCCCGCCTTGGGTTTTTCCAGGGAAGATTGTCCAAAATAACAGTGTCCCTTGTGTTGTCTCAATCTATTTTAGTTGCTGATCTGTATGTTTGTGAAGGCTACAATTGTGTTTATTTCGATATTTATGCATATGAATAACTTGTTAATGTAAAGAACAAGTAGGAGATAATAAACCAGATATTGCAGTTGGGGTTTCTGATGTATTAGATTCAGAAATTTTCACAGTAGTGTCCTTCCTATAACCCTAAGGCCTCAGAGGAGGTCCTACTGGACTAGGAACAAAGACTAACCACCCAGGTGAAGTGAGGGAACAAGAATACAGTCAACATCAGTCAATTATCCAAATCGTCCCTTGGTTCATACTAGTATGTCCCAAAACAATAAGCAAAAGCACATGACTGAAAAATGGTAAAAATACCTACCAATGGATGAACCACCTTCCATCAAGGAGGAATGACAGATAGCAGAAAGAGATCTGATCAGAGCATATGTATGTGAAGGGTCCATGGCATCATGTCAAGTGCTGATCAATGGGGCTGCTTTCTGGCTGGCTGCCCAAGGAGGAGAAATTTTTCTCCTGTGCGTTACCCACATTTTGGTGGGTAATAGTCCCCAATATTACTGTGAAATAAAGACTACCGAATACTTTATATACTCAATGTCCAATACAGATTCTTTCAAAGATACAATGATCCATTGTCATTGCAACCTTTTGAAAATTACATCACCTTCAATCATCATATACTATTAAAGCATAAAACATATATATATATATATATATATATATATATATATATATATATCCAGAATTTCGCAGGCTCTTATGCACTCTTTGTGAAATATTATGTTCCCAAAACTGCAAGAGCCTAGAAGTAATATGGAACCCCCAGAATCTAACTGGTAAAGTTAGCCAAATTTACTTATGTTTAGTAATCATTGTCAAAGTGATTGTAAAAGAGGGGTTAACAAGAATCAATCTAAAAAGAAACAATTTTTAATTCAGTTACAGTCAATTGTTTAAATTAAATTAACCCATCAGAGCAAGAAAATTAGGTTGGGCCTAAAATTTTACACGCATTCATCTAAATGTCAGTATAGGGTATCGTAACTTTAATTTGTAATTTAATCTTTCCAAATGACAATGCCAATTTACATGAGTCCTAACTGCATGCACTCCAGTAGTGAAACACGGGAGGTGAGAACAAAATGAGACATTTTTCCAATTTTTTCTCCCCTTTAAATTTGTATGATTATTCATTCTTCAAATTCTAGTCAAGTCATTGGCTACAGATTTCAACTATTATAGAACTTAAATGACTACTTGGTTTACTTGATATTAAATTAACTCCAAATCCTCTATTAATCTTTTATATTTTGCATATTTGCGAGTTGGTTAAAATTGCAATGGCCTGGGCTTGTGAGCTTCTCTGCTAGACAGTAACAGATAAAGCCTCACAAGTTGATACAGCAGCCAGATTCTATTCCACTTATTTGTGGCATTATAATGTCTCTCTTGTACACCATTTTTTTCATTTTAACAAGTAGGGCACATTGCTTTTTATAGCACTATGTATTATATATTGCATGTAACATAAACATATTAGTGTTTTCTTATGCATTGTTCTTTGATCTTTTGTTTTAATGAATCAAAATTTGAATACAATAGAAAACAACTAAATGCTAGAAAAAGAGAGCACCAGTCCATACATCTTGCTCAAGTGCTAAGCGGCGTTCATGCAAAGCTTGTTTCCTTCTCTCCAAACTGGCTTGTAGAATAGCATTTCCTTTGGCCTGATAGATACATAATTCAGATGATAGCAGATTTAAATATCCAAATATAAAAAGTCTACTAATCCCAGTATACAGATGCACTAAATTTTTCATTATGGCAGTTGCTACAGAAAAATTGAGAAGTGCTACCTCCTTAGCAATCTTGTTGCGTAGGTCATTTTTAGTCATCTCAAGCCTCTGAATTGCAAGTCTGGAGACAAATAATACTGATTAGATCCATTTGTGTCAACATTGAGAAATCAATCTAGCAAGTTGCAACCGTTAAGACTACCTATGCCATCAGAAAAAGAGAAAAAACTAAGTTGCAAAGCTTCAGTTCGAAACAATATAACTTAAAATTAAGATAAACAATTAATCTACTCTAGCCAGAGATGAAGAAAAATATTAATATTTTGGAACTCTTCATGCACAATATCAAACATCTAGTAGAACTCTTCCATATAACCAATTTTGGTCACAATACACAAAATATGGTACTGACTTTTGTTGAAAATGTAACAAGGTTCAGTCTTCATAATTGTATTTTTTTCATGTAAAAGCAAAAAGAAAATTTATTATGAGTCAATGTAATGTACTTGAGTCAAGCCCCATTTGGGCCTTTTGTAAAAGAAGGATTTTTATTTTTGTCAAAGATCAAAACAAGACCAAGTCGGCCCTCCGGTTTAGCAACTCGACTTGCCCAATGGATGTGACCATTTGCATGGGCAAATAACTATATATTGGCAACTGAACCTCATAATTTGGCAACCAATTCATTGGAGAAGATTGCAAGTTTCTTCTGAGGAAAACAACTGTAATATGTGTGAGTTTCCTCTGGAATGAAGGCAGACATCCGAATTATATATATCTGTGGAAGACATCTGAGTTTGTTCTGTGTAAGGGATCTGAATTATGCTCCTATGGAAGGCATCCGAGCTCTGTTTCTCATCTTCTGTGGAAGGTATATGTTATCCGAGTTTTGCATCTGCTCTTCTTCTAGACCCGAATTCTGTTCTAAAGATGGCATCTAGCTGCTGCTAAACGAGTAAACATGTGGAAGTGACATGTTGTGCTGAAGTAAGGCAAGAAAAGCTACAGTGGAAGACCGAGTTTCTTGAAGTGGTAGGAAAGAAGTTGATGCCAAGTTCTGTTGACAGAAGGTGCTGAGATGTGTCATTACTGTTGGAAGGTTATGAACAGTTGGAGGGTTCTTGTGGAGGTCTTGAATCTATGATATCTCACTTTGATGTGATTATATAAGACGAGAAGACTTTCCAGGTTTTCCACTTTGTGGGGTTTTAGCCCTGGCTTGGAGCGTATATTTTGTGTCTCTTGTTTCTGTGATCTTTATGTTTTTCATTCTAGTAATTGCTTGATGAAAGAAAGAACACAAAAATAATAATAATAATAAGCCAACAATTAATTCACAAGTAACTACCAAGTAAGAGAAATCCTCCCCTTTTGATTTCTTAACAAATTTAACATTGATGAAACAATATCATCAACTTACATGTAGGGACCAATTCTTGATAAAAAGTAAGTACTTAACAATAAAGAAAGTCTAGACCTTGAATCACTTCATTATTATGAAATGAGAACATCAATGAACCATACTCCCTTGGGTTTTAAGGCTCCTATTTTTTATTGGAGCCGTTTGAAATTTCACTGTTTTAAAAAACGGCCTGGTCAAAACAGAAATGGCCGAGCCAGACCGAGCCAGGGCTTGGCCAGGTCAGCTCGGTAACAACCCAGCCGACTCGTCCGAGACCGAGCTAACTTGGCCAGCTTGGTGCACATGGCCGAAAAGCGATTTTTTTGTGTGTCTATGTGTGTGTGGATTTGGGGACCCCAAAGCCCATGCTTTTCTACCTTTGGGTTCTTTGGAGTCCATTTCCGTCTCCCAAAACCTATAAAAGCTACCCAACCCCGCTCATTTCCTCACAGCTATCTCATTACATTTGAGTAAGAATTTGTAAGGAGTTTGTGAAGAGTTGGAGTTTGTTTTTGGAGCAACAGTGAGGAGTCTTGGGCAAGCATTGGAGTAGGAGTGAAGAGCTTATTGGGCAGCCATTGGAGCAGCATTGAGGAGTTGGTTTGTTAGAACAACTTTGAGAAGCCAATTTGTGCCTAGAGGTATTGTTTTTCACTTCTAAAAATCTGTTTTTACTTATTTATTTTTTTATGCAAATCTGGAAATTAAAAAGAGTGTTTTTTGTGAATAAATGAACATTGAAAAATGCCATTTTTTATGTTTTAATTTTCAGAATTTTTCCTTTCATTTCCAAGTCAGAAAATGGCTCCTAGAGTGAGAGATGCTACTTGGGCATATGCTGAAATGGTTGATAAACAAATGCATTGCAAATTTTGCCATAGAAAAATTAAGGAGGGTCCTGGGGCATTAATACGTTGAAACAACACTTGGCATGGATTAGAGACCAAATTACTCCATGTGAATCACCACAAATTGGGCAGATTAGGAAGGACTTGTTAAATAGCTTTGAGAAGTTTCAAGAAGAAAAAGCTAGGCAAAAAGAAATAGAGGTTGAAAGAGGAGTAAACAAAAAATGATGGCTACTAACCCCCATTTTGATTTTGAGAGTTCTTCTATCCCTTGTACTGATGCAACCTTCAGCGATGTTCCTCCCTCTTTGGAATCTATTCAAGAAAACGGTAAAGGTAAAATGAAAAAGAAGTGTGATATGAATATCAAAAATTATTTCACTGTCACACCCTCCTCTCCATCAAATGTACAAGGTCCTGAAGCTAGTAGAACTTTGCAACCCACTTTAGATGACCATTGGCAGAAAGAATTGAGGGAGACTGCTTGTGATTACATATCTAGATGGTGGTATGATGTTTATATCCCCTTCAATGATTCTCATTCACCATATTATGAGCCTATGTTTGATGCCATATTTGCTGCTGGAAAAGGCTTCAAAGGCCCTACTATGCATGAGTTAAGGGGGTATAATTTGCAAAAAGAAATTTCCTCCATTAATGAGTATTTGAAAGACTTCAAAAACTCATGGGCGAAAACAGGATGTACCATCATGTTAGATGGATGGACTGATCAAAGGAACCGTACAATCATAAACTTTCTTATCTTCTGCCCACAGGGAACCATGTTTCTAAAATCAGTTGATGCATCTAATAGGGTGAAAGACAGACAATTGTTGTTTCAGCTATTGGATGAGGTTGTTGAGGAGGTGGGGGTGGCTAATGTTGTTCAAGTCATCACAGATAATGCCTCCAACTATGTTCTTGCTAGTAAACTGTTAGAGGATATACACAAAACCATCTTTTGGACCCCATGTGTTGCACATTGCATAGACCTCATGCTTGAGGATATTGGCAGATTAGATTGGATCAAGAACACTGTAGATCATGCCAAAAGCATAACAAAATTTATCTACAATCATTCATGGATTTTGAGCTTGATGAGGAGACACACAGAGGGCAAGGATATTATTAGGCCTACCATCACTAGATTTGCAACTCATTTTTTGAGATTGCAATCTATGCTTTCACAACATAGAAACTTGCAAAAGATGTTTTCCAGTGATGATTGGAATCAAAGCTAGTGGTCTCTCAAATAGGAAGGCAAAGAATTGAAAAAGAAAGTTAATGAAGAAATATTTTGGAGAAGGGCAACAGAGATTGTGAAGCTTGTTGAGCCACTGGTTAAGGTGTTGCAGTTAGTGGATGGGGAAAGATTGGATATGGGCTTCATTTATGATACTATGGATTAAGCAAAGTAGAAAATAAAGAGGGCATACAAGGATAGAGTAACTAAGTATGGGCCCATTTGGGCAATCATTGATGAAAGATGGAACAATCAACTCCATCGCCCTATACATGCAGTTGGGTATTTTTTGAACCACAGTATCATTATAAAGCTTTGGCGGCAGGAGCTTTGAGTGGGAACGTTAGAAATGGATTGATTGACTGCATTGATCGCATGATCCCATTGGAGTGTGATCAGCTGGAGATACACCGACAGGTCACAACCTTCAGCAAGGGAAGTAGATGAGCCAGGTAAACAAAAATTTCAATTTTCAAATTCTTAATACTTATTTTGTTAAATTGTTTATAATTTGAAGTTGGATATAATTTGTTGAAACTTGAGCTAACTCATTACACTACTATTTTTTTTGCATCACAATAGTGGGAGGGGCTTTTGGTAGCCATTGTCCTCAATTGCAGAGGTATTTTGAGTCAAACTTGCAGTGCTACTGGGTGTGAGCACAATTGCTCTGTCATTGAGAGGATTCACGCGAATAAGAGAAACCGTTTGGATAAAAAATGGTTAAATGATCTAGTCTATGTCCAATACAGCGTTTGGCTCACATGCAACCAATTGTTGAACAAAAGACGTCATTCAAATCCCATTGTGTTGGAAGATATTAATCCAACATCAGATTGGGTAGTGGAGAGTCATCCAGCAGAGTTTGATTCCAATGAGGATCTTGATTTGGATTTATAGGTGGAGGCATCAACTGATCATAATGTTCAGTTGAATGCAAATCCACTTGTACCAGCCTCAAGCCTAGCCCCAAGTCCTCTAGTTGCAAGCACTTCCTCTGCTCAGCCACGACGGAAGTGCACATCTCATATATCTCAGTGTGCCGTTGTTGCACAGCCTACTAGTGCTACTATTAAAACAGTTGCAGTTGGAGATGATTTTGAGGAGGAGCCATGGGTTTCCCCGTCTGACTCTGATTCAAAGGTTGACCCAGATGATGTTGGCTCCTCTAGCAGTAGCCAGTAGTACTGGTCAGTGGTGACTAGTGATGTTTCACAATTTACTTTTTTTGTAGAGGCCATTTATAGCCTCCTTGGTTATGTGTTTTTTTTTATCTCTATATCATCATCATGTATGTATTGGACATTGCACTGGGTGCCATTTTGATATAATGGATATATTCATGAGCCTACGTTGATCATATGTGTACTATCTATATTCTAAAGCTTTGTGTTTGGAAACATGAATGAAAATCTTTAAGATTATGTTTTTTTATTAAAAAATAAATATTTAATGTATTTTTTACAATGACCGAGTCACTGAAATCAAACCGGCAGAGTCGATACCGAGTAGGAGTCGGAGTCGGAGTAGACTTTCGGCCATTTCCGAGTCAGAGCTGGAGATTCAAAACATTGGTTTGAATACACAGAACAATTGTTTCTACATTTATAATGGCTGATCTTGGTAGGGGTCCAGGTCAACAGCCATCCCTAAAAATCAATCTTCCCATCTAAAATAACACTTTCTTCTTTCTGCACTTAACAACAATCGACTGTAATCATTGTCAATGTTAATAACTAGACACAAGAAGGAGTTTCTTTGTACTCCTATTGACAACTTCTGGTAATCAAAGATTATTATAAAAATGCCTTTTGTTGTTGGAAGCAGTAACCAATAGCAAAGCCCATCAATCATGCCTTAAGTTTTATAGAGTCTATTGACTTCAGACTTGTTTCATAGTTGAAACAATATATATATTATATAATATATATATATATTGCAAAGACATTGATAAAGAGCCCTTGCATGGTGCAATGTCACAATAGTTGTATGAGTAACATACAACAAACGTAGTGTTGCCATCCCATTTTCAGATTTATACATATAGGTGCTTAGCAGGTTGGAGTATTTCAATAAAGTATCTTTTAAACATGTGAGTAGACTCCAGCATAAAATAAAATAAAATAAAAAGTACACAGTTATCAGGACTTACAAAGAGTTTAACAATTATGTTTGAAGAATACGTGCAAGAAAAAATATAAAATATAGAATAATGTCGTTAATAAATTCAAATATTAGCAGCAAAGGCTGAGATTGGACATAAAACTGATCATCAAGATCTCTATACAAAATGAATTTCTTGGCAATAAATGTTGGCCTAAGTCACATGACAAGAGCACACAGGACACGAAATACAAGTATCCGACAAATGACACAGTGAGCCCCCAAAATATGACATGGAGGACATGTTTATATTATATACTAAAAGAAATAATATGTCTTAAAAAACTAACAAATTGGCGAATTACACATAAATATAAAATATATAAAACATTTACATCATGATGATACAACTCCAATCATACAACTAATGCATACAACCAAAATAGTATTGAGAGCAATCCATCTCTGAACTAAAAATACATCAACAAAGAGGCCGTAAATGACTTATAGAGTTCAAAAAAATCATACTACAACAAATAACAAGTACTACATATCATCAGAACCATTTCCTATATTGGGATCCTCATCATCAATATCACCCCTTATTACTTAAAATAAGATTAAAAAAACCCTAACATGTCAAATTGAAATTCTGTTTGGGTGATTGGCACATCTTTACTAGGGTCAAGATAGAGGAGTTCAACAATCAATGCCAAGAAGATCGAGGAACATAGAGTGTTTGGTCTTGTTAACTAAGTACTAGTTACATACCCTCATGCAAGACAAACTCCAATGGAAACATCGGAATCCCCCTACCTTTGAAATCCTGAAAACTGTTAAGTCTGTTGGATTTTGAGTGGGATCTAAAATTCTACTTTCTCCATACGACGATGAGGCCGAAACCACTCTCAAACATCCTGAGTCAATTAATGGTAATGTTAAAAATTCAAGTAAAAGTGACATTACTTTAAGAATTTAACATTAACATTAATTGCATAACATTAGTAGGGCCTCGACATATCCACTTTCCCACACTTAGAATACCTTCTAACACTACTTAATCACCCTTAGCTGCAGTCCAAAACCTTTGAAGCTCCAAACTTGTAACTAAATTGTGTGAAAATAAGGCAATAAATTGATTTTAAGATGCTTTTTTCACTGGACACATGCCCAAACCCACACACTTAGAATACCTTCTAACACTACTTAATCACCCTTAGCTACAGTCCAAAATCTTTGAAGCTCCAAACTTGTAACTAAATTGTGTGAAAATAAGGTAATAAATTGATTTTAAGATGCTTTTTTTCACTGGACACGTGCCCAAATTTTGAGACACTAGTAGGACCCGCGTCTGACACGAGTCAAACTTGTGTCCTATTATGGGACACAAATCAAACTCGTGTCAGACATATGTCACCTACGTGTCGTGTCTGACACATGAAATACATGACACGAGGGGGTGGAGGACATGCCATGTTACTTAGATGTTGTCTTGCCTTCTCGAAATTTAGTTCAAGAAGTTCTGATCAATTCCAAGAATTCCAAGCTGACTCTGATAACTATGCTAGTGACGAAATCACCATGCATGGAATGTAGATCTCCAACGCCCTAGGCAATTTGAGGATTCTTCCATCTGGTCTTTTATCCAACAACTTTGATTTCCATTTTCTGAATCATACCTTAATCTTTTGCAAAAATTTCCATGTGGCATTCATCTACATTTTATTCTCAGCGACCTAAGATCAAGTTGACTTTTTGACTCACTAGACCAATGCATTCGAAAATGTGCACTTCCTCCATAAACGTGAACTATTGAAAACTATAAGACCATCATTTTGAGATTCGAGAATTATCTGATAAATATAGCAGCGAAGCCAAAGATGCGTACAGGCTCTATGACACATGACCATGTGATAAGACATACGTGCAGACGACATGGGCTACATTGGCCCCTAAAAGTACAATCACCCTTACATAACCAAACGCTCCGATAAACCATGAGTCCTTATGAGATCCACTCCAAGTCCTCCAATTTTATCCAATAAGAAAGGATCAAGAGTGGGAACCAAAGGCACTAGCCTTCGCCAACCATAATAGGCCTAAGGCACCTTAATACAAAATTTCACACACCTTAATAAAAAATCTCACATGGCCTACAAGGCTTTAAACTTGCATCCCTTGTAATTACAATAGTGTTATGAAAAGTCAAGAAAAGACCATATGTACCCCTATTGAAATGAGGGATAATAGTTCCAAATGATCTAGCCATTCCATTAATGGCAATTTCAACTTTGGTAGTGGTTGCCTCTTCCGTCTTTTCATCAATTTCATAAATAGCGGTGTGGGAAGCTTGTACAATCTTTTGGCACGAATGCATTATAAATCCCAACATCATTCCTATGAGTGTAGAAAAGTACATTTCAACCAACTAACCCCTCCTATCATGGGCTTCCCACACAGTTTACAAGAAAGCCTTTGTCATTTTGCCCTATCTTCAGGTTCACCATACTACCAAAATGGGCCCAAAGGTTTAAGCATATTAGCAAAGCAAAACCCAACTTCAAACCTAGGGAAAAAGAAAATGAAAAAATTGAACATCAAACACCGTTAGATGTGAAGAAGAAGAAAAAAATAAACATGCTGGTGGAAAATAACAAACTTATAAATCGTTCTATGAGCCATGAAAAATGATAATAAGACGCAAGCAACAAGCACTTTGGAAACCCTACATAAATATAGCACAAAAGAACAAAAAAACCTAGTTAATAGAAGGAAATGGTCCCTGCTTCAACGACAAAATTAAAATTAAAATTAAAATTAAAAATAAAACCCAACTTTGATGGCAATGGGAAAAATGGTTTAGCCCTCCTTAGATTGCTCTTTAATGATGGTAAATGCCCTCCCCCCTCTCATTCCCCAACAAGTGCAAAGACAAATAAGAAAAGCAAAAATCAGCACTTTAAGAGAGTCAAAATTGCCATTGCCAACTTTCCCATTGAGGTGCAAGAAATTCGTGATTTTTTTTCGAATTTCAAAAATATGTGATTCCTGATATTTTTAAAGTTGCATGACTTTTTCTTTGTGATTATTCATTTTGGGGTTGGCATTCTGTAAAATCACGAAGTTGACAAATTTTCAACAATTTTTTCATCCATGTTACAAACTCATGACTTGAATGAATTGGTAAGTAGACTAATTGCATGTTGACAAATTCCAACACTCCCCATTGAAAACACACTAAACCAACATAGATCCAATTATCCAAGAACCAAGAGGGATCAAATTCCACAAGGTGTAAATTTTTTTATCATTTGGAATTAAATGATAAGAAAAAAAAAAAAAATTACAACTCAAGAAATTTGATGCCTCTCAGTGCTTGATAAATCTAGATTTAAGATGGATCTATGCTAGTTTATTTTTTTAATGTTGCCACATATAAGATGGATCTATACCAGTTTAGTTCTTTTGATGTTGCCGCATACATATCCATGTGGCAACATCTATGACATATTGGGTTGTAGAGCACCTAGCTAATCTTAGTGTAATTACCATATGCTCTTATGTAATTATCTAGGGCGTCGCTCGCAACCAATATCCAATAGATATATACTCCACCTTAATGTGTGCTTCAATATGCACAACCCTTGCAAGAAAATTCTAGAACCACTTCTAGTGTGTGAGATTCTACTCAAAACTTATGAAACTCTTGCAAGTCGACAATTGTCCTTGAGTTCTAAAGCTTATTGCTTCCATTACAAACCTTTAGGTCACCATTAGAATACCTTGCTCAACTACTACACACTACCACTTCATCTTCGAATGAAGTGGACAAATGTCTTCTCTAGGCTTACCCTAAATCAAAAGGTGATGGGTCAACCAAATTACTCCAAATGAATTTTGCTTAAAAGTTTAAAGTGGTTTACCCAATGCCATCATTGTTAAGGGGTTTTGTACTAGACTACCCTAAACCACTACGAGGCCATGTTAAAAAATCGAAGGTTTTTCATGTTGAATTTGTAACTATGGTTGGTTTTCATAACGTACTTGCAATCACTTGATGTAATTATATTTATCATTGTATAGCATATTTATAAATGCTCGGGTCAAAGGAAAATTTATGTTGACTCAGAGCCCCATTGCACCTTTTAAAATATGTAAATTTGAATTTTTAAAATGAAATTGTTGGCTCCAAGAGTGACAAATTGGCTTCCCTCCAAGTCAAGTCGGCCTTGGCCAAGAGACACATCGATTTACCCTAGACAGACTACTCTATAAACGTAGCTCGAGCTCCTCATTTGGGCAATTTGCATTCCTCTCTCAAGACACTTTATGGGCAAGTGAGTGAAGGACAAGAAGGACAAATAAGGACGAAGAAGGCTGAATTTTCTTTCTCCTATCTCTCTCCAACAACTCGCATGTGTGAAGGAATCTCTCTATGATTCGCAGTTTCTAGGGCAACTGTTGCAAGGGGCTGAAATTTTCTAGGTTACAGGGGCAATTGTTGCAGGGCCGAAATTCTGGGTATCTGGCTATTTCAGGAGAGTTGAAATACTGGAAGTGCAGGATCAAGAGTGAAGTGTAGGATTAGATTTGGGTGACTTGACTTGGAGAAGAAGACTAGGTTTGACCATAGGTCTAAACGTATCTCTCACTGAACAAGAAGAATATCTCTATTGTGTTGAAGTTTCTAAGTTTACTTAGTTAGAAACCCTCCATGCACTTTATCTGATTTATTCCTACTTGATATTTTTCCTTAACAAGTTATTTACAATGTAAATAGTGAAAATAAACACCAGTGCATGCTCAACATATTACACATCAGCAACTAAAAGAAACAAGAACAAACACAAAATATGACACCATTATTTTTGGACTAATCTCCTCGAAAAAACCCAATGTGGGAAAGTCGATGCAGCTATCTGAGGGTTTTCTTATTAAGCAATATCAGAGTACAATCTGGGTGTCGAAACTGGCCTACCTAATAGAGAATTTCCTTGGCAGTAATACCTCACAGTTTCTGACAAATCTATTGGTTGAAACACCGGATAATCCTTCTGGCATCTATTCAGCACCAATTTGCCCCAGAAACCCCAGCGTCTGTCCAATTTGGACTGTGTCAGTCTCTCCTAGCCCAGCATTGGCCCTGCATCAGCCTATCTTGGCCTGTGTCAGCCCCAGGAGGCCTTACGTCAACTCTCTGACCCTCTGCATCAACTACGGTGGCCTCTCTGGTGCTCTGCATAGCACTTAACTGCCTCTATGTGGCCTTGCATGAGCACTAGCTGCTCCTACGTCACTCTCTCTGGCTGCTCTGCTGCTCTCTCAGCACTATCTCTGCCTCTTTGTCTCTCTGTACTCAATGCCCCTCAGCAACTCCCGATCACTAATTCTATCTCTCTTAGCAAACCCCGCTCTAGAGAATAGAATGACTGATCACTTTGGTGTTCTCTCCAAGTGACCCTCAAGCCTCCTTTTATACTTTTCCTATTGACATCTCAACGCTTGATCCATGTCTTTTGGACCGTTCTAACACAAATTCATATTAATACACATTAATATTTTATTTTACCTAAGTTTAGACTTAGGGACTCCATTAAAAATATTAATTATTTTAATATCTACTGATCTGTTTAGAATCTACCCAAACCCTTTCTGGGTATTGGAGATCTCATGTGCATATTGGAGATCTCATGTGCCCCAACCTCTCCACAAGCTTTCATGGCTAGAGCACATCTGATGCTACCCCAAATCAACATATTGAAAAGGTTGTTGGGTTTTTCCTTGTAGTGGGTTTCCCCGAGCTAAATCTTGTCCATCTTTTGTGCATTGTGCTCTTGATTGTTCTATTGTTCTTTATTGTTGAATTTTTGAGGTATAATTGTTGAATGATACATTGGAACAAGTTAAAAGATCTACATCAAAAGTAATTATCAGAATTTCAAAAATATTGTGCTAACCCTAATTACACTAGAAAAACATGGTATCAAAGCTTTGATGACAAACGGAAGGTACATTGAGATCACTTTTGCATAAACCTTAGAAAGAATTTTATTAAAGTCCTTCTTGCACATTGGCATCTATGGCTTCCTCCATGAAATTTGAAAACAAGCTAGAGGGATCATCAAACTTTAGAGGTTGGAAAATCAATATAGATCTTATTCTGGCCAAAAACAAAGTGTTAGATATTGCGACAGGAAAGACTATTGAATCAACCAATGTAGTTGGAAAAGAGAAGTTCAAGGAGGATGACATTATTGCCATGAGTCTAATAGTGGACTCCATTAGAGATCATCTTATTCCCTACATTGCAAAGCATGATAACTCCAAGAAGATGTATGATGCCCTAATAAATCTCTACACTATCAAGAATGTTGGTCAATCCATGGAATTGAAGAATGAGCTCTTGAATACAAATATGACTAATTACGACATTGTAGCCGCATACTTTGTAAGGATTTCACAAATCAGAGATCAAATTTCAGCTATTGGAGAATTTATTCCCGATCATGGACTTGTCACTACAACACTCAATGGTCTTCCTATATCATGGGATGCACTTGCAGTAGGCATATGCAATTGGAAAGAAGCTCCTTCATTTGAGCAAATATGGACATTATGTGCTTAAGAAGAAGCAAGATTGATCACTAGAGATCATCAAGATGAAAAATTTCAAGCCGCTGCAGCTTGCTTCAAGAACAAGGGAAAGAAGAAGTTTGGACCTCAACATAAGAAGTCAGGAAAAGGATCTTCTTCCTCTAAGAAGATGAAAAACTTATCTAATATACAATGTTATGGTTGCCAAGAATATGGACATTTCAAGGGAGATTGTCCTAATATGGCTAACAAGAAAAGAAAAGGAAAACAGCATGCTTCCGCAGCAGAAGTTGAAGAAGCACAAAGGTCAAAAAGATTTCTTCTACTACTCCGCTTTGACAAGTTCCTTTACAGAGGATGATGACATGTGGCTAGTAGATAGTGGAGAATCAAGGCACATGACCTGAGAGTGGGAATCTTTCAAGCATGGCAAAGAAGAAGTTGAGTCAAAGGGTTGGATTGGGAGACAATAACAGCTATGCAGTCAAAGGAGTTTGTAAGGCATCCATAGAGATGGAATCTGGTAACCACGTACATTTGAACAATGTCCTTGATGTACCAAGTTTGAAAAAGAATCTTGTCTTTGATTTTTGTCTAGAAGATAAAGGAGATAGGGTTGCTTTTGTGAATGGAAAAGTACTTGTATGATCAAGGGGCCCTAGTATAGATGATGGTAGGGTGATTGGGATTCGTGATGGAAGACTATATAGACTTGTGAGTCAACCCGATCAAGCACTAGTACATGATGAGATAAATCCAAGTGAGCTATGGCACAGAAGGTATGGACGTCTTCATTTTAGATCATTACCTAAATTGAGCCAAATAGTGTCAAGGATTCTTGAAATAAAAATCAAGAATGATGGTGTATGCAAAGGTTGTGCTCTTAGGAAGAACATCAAGAAAACATTTCCAAACAGTGACAAAAGGTCTAAGGAAGTTGTGGAATTGATTCATTCTGATGTGTGTGGTTTGATGCCTGTGAAATCGCTTGGTGGTTCACCATAATATGTGAGACTTATTGATGACTTCTCCCGTAGACATGGATATATCTCTTGAAGACAAAAGATGAGGTATTCGAAAAGTTATAAGAATTCAAAGCTAAAGTGGAAAACTAAACAGGTCAAAAGATCAAGATATTGAGATCTGACAATGGAGGAGAATACACCTCAAAGGAGCTTGTTGCTTTCTGCAAGCAGTCTGGGATTAAGAGGGAGCTAATTGTCCCCCATAATCCACAACATAATGGTGTAGAAGAACAAAAGAACAAGTCCAATGAATAATTTGTCAAGGCAATGATGCATGATTTGGACTTGCGTTGTTCCTATGGGGCGAAGCATCACAAATAGTTGTACATTCAAAATCGAAGTTCTCATAGAAATTTGGAAGGTATGACTCCCAAAGAAGCATTTTCAAAACAGAAGCTCGAGGTTGGGCACATGAGAATCTCTGGTATATTCATGTTCCTAAGGATAAGAAGAACAAGCTTGAGCCTTCAGGGAAGAAATGCATATTCGTTGGATATAGTGAATCATCAAAAGCCTACAAAATTTACATTCCATAGCAACACGGAATATAGGTCAATCGAGATGTCACCTTTGATGAGAAAGTGGCATATTCAAGGTCAAAGGAAGTCTTCGTAGATTCCTTGAAAGAATTAAAATAGGAAGCCTCAAGGGAAGAGCACTCAAGTTCTACAAAATGTACAAGAAGGTTGAAAAAACCGTATTGCGTAGTCACAGCATGAGGCACTCCGGGAAGTTGGGGAGAGAGGAGCACCCTTCATCATTTTCAGGAGTATAGAGGGAAGCTACAGACAAGAGGGTCATCCTACATGCAGTTCTCATTTCATCACACACAGGACTACGTCATCATCTCCATGACTGCGCAGTCATTGGAGTGAAACTCTTTGGGGCAGCACCATCCGGGGGAGTTTGGAGCTAGGAGGCTAGGAGATCGTTTGGAGAGCCATTTAACGAGGATTGTTGGAGTTGGGAGAGCAAAGATTGACAGGATCAGTCACAGCAACAAAATTCAAAATTGGAGGACGGCCAAGCTGTGAAGGGTCAATTTTTGAAGGTTGGAACCAAGGTAAACCCTTTCTAGGTTTTTATGGATTTTGAGCAAGGATCACACTCCTAATTTTATTGAATTTTCTGTGCAGATCTAAGGGGTCAAACATGGCTCCCAACTCAGCCAGCAGCTAGGGAGCTAAGGGGGATTTGGGCCAAAATTCCGAGGTCAACATTTAGCCAATTCCTTCGTGGGCGGGTTATTCTGGGTATTTGGTGGAGATGTGAGGGTTAGTTTTCTGTAATTTCTGAGTAATGGAGGTTGGGTTTTCAGCAGCATCTTTGCAGCAAAGAGCATAGTTTCACAAGGACAGCACAAGGCATCATTGCAGCAGTTATTTGTGCCATCTAATCTTGACATATTACCACATGGGCTTGATCACGCTTGCCATTGAGGCAAGCCCAAGTGCACCACTTCCACATAATTGTAATTTTCTCCTAGATTATAATAAAATGGCTCAGATATTGGTTATTCCTAGACTTTGTATGGGTGTGCACTGAATGTTTCAAATTTATGGTGTTGTTTTTATTGTTTGCTTTGCATAGCACTACTTTTCATAGTTTGGAACATTACAAAGCCAACTATGGAACATAGATCAAATGATCAACAATATAGATCAAACTTAGTTAGCATAAACCAATTGATTCTGAATAGTTCAATAGTACAAATATGGTTCAAAATTTCTCGTGTACATCAACCAAATACACATCCAAAATTTGCCACCTCAAAAGTCTGTCTTGCCTACTATAGGTCCCACATGTATTACAGGATAGAAGTCTGATGAAAGGGTGCGATTACCACAAAGAAGTTTGACGGGTTGCTTCACATAAAGAAATGATATGTTCAAGTACACTCTCACACACAATCCACTTACTTCGATCTTTCTCAGGAAATCCTCGCACAAAGTGTCAAAAATTGCTTTTATCCAAGCGATCTCGTTGCTTTATTTGTTGACCTAAGGTGACTCAAGGTTGGCACTGATTCTTCCTAAAAATCGATTTCTGGAATGATGGCTACAGGCATCGTATCCTCTATGTAATTTCCTTAGTTTTGTACAAGGATGAATTTCGTAAGAATTCTGGATCTATAGAAATGATCCCAAACACATTCATTTCGCCACTGAAAAATCAAATAGAGTCCTTCAATTTCAAAGGTGTCTAATCTATACACGGTTAACCTCTATTGGGTATGTTGTGGCCCACTTGAACCTTCCCCCAGTCGCAACAAATCACGTGTTCTAGCGTATGTATTGCGAGAGAGAGTCGTCGTAAAAAAACGTACACTCGTTACCCCTGCAAAAATCATATCACTATTGAGCTGTTATTACCATGATCACTTCACTAATCCGTAACATATACCATCTCACTTGCCTCCACTAACCCACTCGCAAGGAGCCTGTCACCGTGGATGCTTCGTTCTTCAAACCCTTGCGTTAGGAATCTTTATCACAGCTCGAGATAAACCACTCTTTATTCGCTCTTCCTATGTTAATATGTCGTAGGCTAATTTCAAGGATAATTACTTCTTGATTTTCCACAGATAGGCAAAAGGAGTGTGTTGGTTTATTTCCACAATCATCAATTTCCCAAATCCCACATAAGTAACTCTCGTTGTCTATGTAAAAGAGTCTTCGGTATCCACAAGGAAAGAGACAAGCACTGCTTCAATTCCTTCTACCCTATAATCCAGGACAGATCTAAGCTACTACAAGACAATAACCTATGCCAGAACAGAGTAGAGAAAATAGAAGAGAAATATTTTTTATCAACTAGGGTGGAATCTTTCACCATTGAAATTGACAAGGAAAAGGGGTCTTAAAACCCTCAAAGCCTCAAGCTCAAAAAATATAAGTAAAATAATCAATCCAATCCTAATCAAAATGAATTAATTACTCCTCTATTTATAGATTTTCTTGAGGGGTTTCATCTTATTTAATGGCTGGGTAAATCTTACTCAGAACCCCATTTCTAGGTTTTTTTCACCCAACTGCCTCAAACGTGCCCAGATATTGGGTATTTTGGGGTATTTTCCCCTTCATCAATGACTATAGCGTATGGGGATCGATAGGCTACTTTGTCACTTAGGCAATTAACTGCTCGAGGACATTACAGTCCCCCCTCCCATTATTGCTTGTCCTCAAGCAATGACAAGTTTCATTGTCATCCCCTTTCTTTCCTTTGTTCAGCTCGATGTTTATTTTCAACCTATGTTGCAGGACACGTTGCCCCCAAGTCCATTTCAGTCAAGAAACGAAACAGAAACGCGTACCGTACGGCCTGGAAACGAGCTTTCTACCGTACTAACTATTTCATGCTAGACAACAGAGTTTCCACTTCATATTGCAATTTTTCTTTTATTTTTATTTTTTTTTTGTTCTAATTTTTTATTGGGTGAATAAAATATCTTGTGGATGGTTCTAGATGCCTCTCTCATGTTATAAAAAGACTCTTGCCTCATTCCCTCATCACACAATTAAGCAAGTCGTTTCTCTTGGACACTGACGATTTTAGCAAAGGAGAAAAGAGGAAGAGAGCAGTGGTCTTTTGTCTTTATAGTTTTTGCAACCTCATAGTCTTTATTGTACTTGCAGCCTCATATATATAATAAAGGCTGATTTTGAGATTTGGATATATAATAAAGGTTGATTTTGGATATTCTAATATTGCTATTTTCATTATGTGATCATTCATGAGTAAATGTGGTGTAAATTTAATCATAATGTTTTAAATGTAATAAATTATAATGTATCATGTATGCTTTATGATTGCACATAGCATTTCTTAAATGTCCTAAATATATATATATATATATATCATGTTTCCCCGTTTCCAAAATTTGGGGGGGTTCACGTTTCGTACCCGTTTCCTTACTTCCCCATTTCATGCAACTTAGTTTTCAAGTTTCAACCCATCTTTCAGATTCAGGAAAAAAATCATATTTATAACCATCAAAGTCGACATCTTTTGTTGATTGTTTATCCAAATCCTAGTTTTGTTCTTCCCAGATTCTCCTTGGTGGTGTTGATACAAGCATCCATAGTCACAACATTTGCATCATCAACAATATTCTCCTCATTCATAGTTTTGGTCAAGATGTTGATCCCTGGAAGAGTAACCTCTTTGAACAAGATTAAGGTTTTCATAATTTGTTTTAAGCTCACTTGAGTTATCTTTATGACTCGTGCCCTTAATTGCTTCAAAATTATCCTCTAAAGGCTCCTCTTGCTTTCCATCAGTGATAATCAAACATATCATCAAGCAGAGTATTGCAACTTGCAACGGGTGGTTTTGTTGCCACAAAGAAAATTGAAGGTTTCTCTACGAAGTTTTTAACATTTCGCGCATCAACAATGTTAGTGACTGATTCACAAGCTCCCCTTTTTCATCATATAAAAGGTTTAATGATACAATTTTTTCAACAGACATTTCATCCACATCAAAAAGTTGCCCAAACCCATCAAAATTTTCATCTAACTCTTTGGGTAAAACATCATTGTCACCTGAACCAATTCTGGGGACATTATTGACTACAAAATCCATTTCTTTGTACGAAAGTAATAATACCTCTGAATCCCCAATCACGGAAAGAGGAGTCTCTGTTTGAGATCCATCAGGCAGACTTCAATCAGATTCAGGGATGGAATAATGATTCTAACCTTGCTGCACCTTTTTCACTGCATCAAAAGAACCTTGCTCTTGATATAGTATATCTTCAAATCCAGTTGGTGATCCAAGATAGTCCATCCACCCAGAGTATCTTCTGGTGGACCAGATACATTCCATCCATTAATCTCTTGTGATCCATTTACGTTCCAATTAGTATCTTTATTCCAAGCAGGCCCATCTGCAACTCTCCCCTCTGGCAGAGAAGACTCATTTGCAGCTTTTTCTTCTGTTTCAGTAATTATGTTCTTAATAATAGGTGGAGGGGCAGTTTGGGAAGGTATATCTACCACTGCTTCTGATTGAATCTTAAGGTCTGATCTGCAACTCCCATCTCCTCAAAAATACAATACTTGAGCTAATTTGTATCTAGCCTTCTGGAAGTGTTTAAGCTTTCCTTCTACACAGACTTCTATAGTTACAATGCAGTCATCAAAAAACAGACGCCATGCCTCTAACAAGAAATTTGTTGTCTCTGCAGAATTTCGGATTTCGCGGTTTCATTTAAAAATCCACTTTTTTTATTGTCAACAGACATCTGAGGAGTGCCCTTGCATGCTGCTTCTAAAAATCTGGAAACCTTCTCTTTTGTTGAATCTTGAAAACAGTAACCTGCCACCACCTTAATGACATGTATATTATGTCTACCATTAGCGTACAACAACTTCTCCCATGATGGATAACTTCTATAAATTGGTTCCACGGTAGAGAGATTTATGCTTTGCAGCTTTGCTATAATATGGCAGTGCTTTCTCATGTGTGTGACCCAGCCTCTCCAATGGCTTGCCTAAGTAAAATGGATGTGACCACTCAGGTTTGTATGCCAAAGCTTTCTCAAAGTGTATGAGAGAGTCTTCACAGAAATTAGCCCAAGCAGAGTCCTTTGCTGGTACAAAATGCAGTTGGTCATATAGAGGCACCACATTCTGAAGGTTGCCATAGTATACAAGGGCCAACAACTCATGTACCTGGCTTTGCTTCTCTGGATTTTTAGGTAAAACCAGACTCATTAATGAACAATGTCTGCTTTGTCTTTGGCTGATTTCCACCCTCTGAGTTACACTACTTTTCTTTTTCCACTTCACCATATTTATGTGATTACTTCCATCATTTAACATCAAGTCTACCTCCTTGTCATCTATATTTCCAAGTTTCTGCAGTGGATTGTACAATAGATCAAACTTGAAAGGATTACCATTTTGTTGCACAGACTCTTCCTCCTTATCATTACTCTCTCGCATAAGTATTGTGGATTTCTTACCCTCCTCAGAAGCTGGTCAGCCATTGTGTTTTTTGAACAGTCTCACATATATCCCTCATCTCAGTGTGTTGCTTAATACCTTCTTCAGGAATAGTTAACCATCAGCATTTTCCCTGTAGCAAGAGTCCATTGCTCCTTACTGTCAGTTTGCCATTCCACTCCATCATTATTATCATAAATTTCCTTATTATGGCCATCTTGGCTCCCTCAATGCAACTGATCATCCTTACTGGGAGATTCCTGCTTTTTAGGGGGATACAGCCATGTACATGCTTTTGTCTTTTCTGCAGTTTCTCTTGTACTTTGAATTTTCATGCTTTGGCTTATCATCGGTATCACTTGACTTGCCTTTCCCATAACTAGTCCAAAAGTTGCTCCATTTACCTGTCTTTTGTTGTGTGTCCTCATTCTGTTGAAATGTAACTAGTGTTGGTCTTCATGATTGTACTAGAGTCATGACTTGATGTAGTTATCGATGTACTTGTCAAAAACAAAAACAAAAATATTTGTAAAAAGAAAATTTCTTTTATTGAAATGGTTTTCTTGCCCATCATGTTGTGGTCCTAGGTCAAAGCACCCATTGAGTGCTCTAGGGGTCTTGTTATTAAGTCAAAGGGTCAAAGTCATGACGTACTAGCCCTTGGAGGGCCCATGTAACAAGAAAAAAAAAATTTGAAGTAAAACATCATGTCTAGAAGCCTCCAAGTGATGGGTCCACAAGCCCTCTTCATGTCGGCCTAGTGAGGCCTAATTCACCTCCTAGGAAGCATATAAAAGGAACTAGCTGTCCTCATTTGAGAGACACATCATCAAGTAATATCAATCTAATCCATACGAAGAAGAAAGGAGATCTAATCCACAAAGTTTGTGGAAAGAAGAGCGAATTCTGTAGAGGTCTGTGAAACAAAAGAATTTGTGTTTGGGCAGCTCACATGTGTGGATCTGTTGGAGGAACTACGGTTTCCTCAGTCATAATATTGCAGAGAATTGGTTTCGGGTTCTGGCTGGCTCATCACTTGGAAGTTTTCGTCTTGGGTCAAGGTCATGGTTTTGGAACTCTTCATTGAACATATTCTATAAGAAGAGATTTTGTCGGTTTTCCTCTGTAGGAGAGGTTTTGGCCCTGGCTAGCAGCCTACATCTCGTGTTCTTGTGTTTACATTGTGATCTTATTGGCATTTGTCTTGATGATGAACAAAACTAAATAATGATGATAACATCCTAATATAAATAGCAAGAAAATGTCAAGGATAAAAGAGAAATCGAGTTAAATAATAACCCTACCTGTTTGCCCTAGATTTCTCAACACATTCTAAAATGCTGGGGCAGCTATTATATTCCGTCAAGTGGGTTGCCTAAACACGCCCTTCCCAAAAGCTGGAGTTGCTGTGCTAGCAAAACCACCAAAGACAGTTGGTTATGCCTGATCAAAATTACCAAAAGAAAATGCACCCTATGTCTGAGCTTGGTTTACTAATTGAAGCTGGTTGAGTGGGGAAGAAGTTGATTGTATGAGGTTTGTTGGCTTGCTCGGGAACAAGTTGTTGTCAAAAGCAGGAGTGCTTTGGCCAAAATTTGGTGTTGAAGATTGAATCATTCCAAATGGCTGAGTACTTCTAAGGGGCGAGCTCCCGTCATTACATTCAAAAGATTTATCTTTTTTATTCTTTGCCTCCAACTTCTTCAATTCTTCAAAAGTCCTTCCGTTCCAATATTGCAATTCTTTCATGGTTTCTGCATGCTGCCTTTCCAATTGCCGCCAAGGTTCTCCATATTCCTCACGGAGTATTGTTTCCCAAGGTTCCATCTTTAATCACCCTCCAACTTGGCAAGCGAGCCAGCTCTGATACAACTGTAAAGTGCTAGGGCAATTCTTTTGCCTAGGGTTTGATGGTTTGCTAGTGTTTCTTAAGCAATGGCTATAATTTTCTTTTATTTTGAAAAGACACAGAACTATTCCAGCAATATGATCCTCTAATCAAAGAAAAAAACCAATCATCAACCCAATGTATTAATGCAGTTCAAGACAGTTGTGAAACATAGATCAATCAATCAACAATACTAAACCAACTGATTTTGAATATTCCAATAGTACAAATATGGTTCAAAATCTCCCGTGTACATCAACCAAATACACTAATCCAAAATTTGCCACCACAGAAGTCCGTCTTGCCTACTGCAGGACCTGTATGTATTGCAGGTCCCAAGTCCGCTCAAAGGGTGAAATTACCAAAGAGAAGTTTGATGGGTTGCTTCACACCGAGAAATTGATCTCCTCAGGTAGACTCTCACACACGGTCTGCTTACTTCGATATCTCAGGAGTGGCCCGATCTTTCTCAAGAAATCCTCACACAAAGTGTCAAGAATTTCTTTTATCCAAGCAATCTAGATGCTTTATTTGCTGACCTCAGGTGACTCGAGGTTCGCACCTATACTTTCTAAAAATTGATTTCCGGAACTGTGGCTACCTACAGGCGGTGTATCCTCTACGTAATTTCCTTAGTTTTCTACAGGTAAAAATTCTGTCAGGATTCTGGATCTATAGAAATGATCCCGAACGCATTCATTCTGTCACTAAAAAGTCCAACAGAATCGTTCATTTTCAAAGGCGTCTGATCTACACACGGTTAACCTCCATTGGGTGTGTCGTTACCCACTTGAGCCTTCTGTAATGTTCCGAAATTTTGTGCTTGCAAAATCACTTAGGAGTTTCGCAATTTTGGAAATAATTAACAACGGGACTTAAATTTGTCCGAGTCTTTATTAAAGAAGGAGAAAGGGATGATATTTCCTAGGCAAGTTCGGATGTCACTTTAACTTTATAATGTGGAGTATCATAAAGTGACTATAAAAGTGATTGTAATAAAAAGGAAAAAATAAAAAAATAAAGAGAGAAAAGGGAAGGTGAAAATGAAAAGACAAAAGGATCGCGAAGATGAAAAGACAATCCTAAATTCATTAAAGAAGGGAATTGAGGAGACTAATTCATTCGTGCATTGTCTGAGTTTGAAGAGAGAGCTCCTAGAGAGAGTTGGAAGAGGAATCTGAGGGCTTTGGAGCCCTAGCTGCCATAGCAGACTTTGGTGTTGTGATGATACGCCCTAGTCAAAGACTGAAGTCACTTAGATTTCACCGTGGAGCTTCAATGGAGAACGATATTTGAAAGAAAAACTGAGGTATCCAAGTTCTATCAGTTAATTTTAGGAGCGTAGTTGGTATTTCTATATCGTTTTGGCAGGTAGAAGGACTTCATGAAAGTCTGAGCACACAAGTTCAAATCTGAGCCTTTGGAAAATCGAGTCCCTTAGCCAAGCAGAGGTCGAGTTTGTTTTTTTAAGGTGCTGCTAACTACATGGAGACTATCTGAAGATGTTGGTGATTCGAGCTATCCTTTTGAGAGGCAGCTCTAATATTTAGTCACAGTTAGGAGTATCTTTCAAGGTCGAGTTTCCCTTCCTCCTGGGCTACGTGTTTCTCAATGTCTTGAGTGTATGGGCTGTAAGGGATGAAGCACTGTACAAGGTCGTACTTCATAATCTGGTCCTGAAACGAATTCTTAAGAGGCTGTACTCTGCTGCTGTGTATGACCACGAGTTATGGAAGCTGTATTGAGGAGGTTGAAGGATATTTTCCATCTTTATTGTTGCTGTAGCTTCATTGTGGGACTGCGTGCTACCTCAGGGTCAATCTTGATGTGGGATGCTGTTGAAATAATGACCGCTGCCAATTGCTGTATCTTGTTCGGCCACTATAAATTAATGCTGGAGTAGACATGATATTGTAGATTTATTTGAGGGTGTATAAGCCAGGTTCCCCTCTCCACTGTGTTTTATTTTGCACAAATTACTAAGTACCTGAAATGAATATGGGTGTATAAAGATTTCTGTGTAATTCCTGTAGTTATATTTCAATGGCAGAGTAGTTACTGACTGCCAGTGTGAACATTAGTGTCATTGATACTGGTTGAGTTCAATATAAATGTAAATCTGATACTCTGAAGCAATTTCATTAGCATCTATTTCAGTTTCCTGTGGGTTTATGTAATAAGAACCTAGGAAGGCATCTACAGCAATTAGTAGACCAACTGTTTCACAAATGTATTCGCTGAAGTAAACTACAAAATTCAGAAATTTACAGGGTATATCTGGGAGGTTTCCAAGGTGGGGTTTATATGAGCAATGTGCGTTATTCTGAGCATAAGGTGTCATTCTAGTTGCTGGTTACAATCTGATTATACCTTCTTATCCCAATATACTGATGTATAAATTGAACAAGAAAAATATTACACCTATAGTGGCATGCCATTGAAGTGTTTGACGAAATAACACACAAAAAACATACTAAACTCAGAAAATTCGGTGACATTTTCGGATATTTCCTAGTTGGGAATTTTACAGTGATATCAGAGCCCTAATCTTGGCTCAGCCTGTGGGAAACCCTCCATTTTATGACACCATAGCATGACTCTGGCGAGCTGTGGGTGACATCAAGGAGAAAAATTTCAGGACCGGAATTAAAGGCTAAAGGTAACTAAGAGAAATGCTTCCCACTCAAAAATTCGAAAATTACAGTCAAGCTTTCACAAAAGAGACAGAACTTATAAAGGCTTAGGTCCGGTCAAAGAAAGCAAAAAAGGAAAAGGAAGGTTGCAGACTCGAAGATAAATCAGTGGCCACAAACCCAGAAGAATGTGGAGAAGGATATGAAGTTGGCCTCCCCAGAGATCATCCTCAAGATGGCGATGAAACACTATGCAAGCCCATAGATTATTCTTTGACAAATAACAAAGAAACAGAAAAGATCAAATTTCGCCAGGAAAATGTTGATTTAGTTTGTCAACCATTTGTTCATGTATGGGATGTGGATGGCATTAATGCTGAAGATTTCTCCATCATTGTCGAAGAGATTATTGCTATTCCACTGCAGAATGACAGGACACTTTCCCAAAGAATAAAGAAGGACAAAACTATGAAAGAGGCCTTTTCTAATTCTTGTAATGTTGATGGTGACATGAGCAGAATTGGAAAGATAGACAGTGGCAGAATTGGCCTAGCAGTAAATAAATTACCTACTGATGTCTATAATATTGGGCCTCAACCTATCATGGAAGCCTCGTGAATCATATTCTTTTATTTAAAAATGAACCACTTCTATCATATGCAGCAGAAGAGAAGCAGAAAGGACTTTGGACAGCCACTGTGTTTGATCAAGGCAAGAATAAGGAGGTTGGCATGGTACAGGGTTTTTATGAATCAACCTTGGGTGATGAGTTTGCCAATGAAATACCATTCAAAAATCTGTCTGAAGAAAAACACCGTTAAGGATATTCACTGGGATTTTCAAATGGCCTTCCAAAGAAAGTCTTTAAATGTTTTGACAGACTGGGAAAAACTGACAGATGAAAACAGGAATTTGAACACGGAAACCATGGAAATATTGGTTACATCACTCAAAGCGCTAAAGATTTAAAGACCAAAGACACCATTAAGCATAGCATCATAAAAGACCAGAGAGATGCAGAAGGTAACAGGGGTGTTTCGCCTAACATGCTGATGGTTGAACAAAAGGGACATTTGAAACTGGCCAGCCTTCTGTTTGCAGATACTTCCATAAAGGTTGATAGCACAACTACTCCAGCCAGCAGAGTGGAATTCAACAGGTGGATTTGGGATCCTGGCATAGATATGCAGATTCTGGATCATTTACAACTAGAGTTTCCCGCGTATGTGTCGGATCCAGTAATAGAGTTCCAATTGCTTGAGGACTGTAATGTTCCCAAATTTTATGCATGCAAAATCACTAAGGAGTTTCGCTATTTTGGAAACAATTAACAAGGGGACTAATATTTGCCTAAGGAAACTTTATTAAAGAAGGAGAAAGGGAGGATATTTCCTAGGCAAGTTGGATGTCACTTTAACTTTATAAAGTGGAGTATCATAAAGTGACTTTATAAAAGTGAATTTATTAAAAAGAAAAAAGAAAAATAATAAAGAGAGAAAAGGGAAGGTGAAAATGAAATGACAAAAGGGAAGGCAAAGATGAAAAGACAATCCTAAACTGATTAAAGAATGGAATTGAGGAGACTCTAATTCATTCGTGCATTGTGTGGCTTTGAAGAGAGAGTTGGAAGAGGAGGCTGAGGACTTTGCAGCCCTAGCTTCCATAGCAGACTTCGGTGTTGCGACGATACCCCCTAGTCTGAGAGTGAAGTGACTCAGATTTCACCGTAGAGCTTCAATGTAGAATGAGATTTGCAAGAAAAACTGAGGTATCCAAGTTCTATCAGTTAATTCTAGGAGCTTAGTTGGTATTTCTATATCGTTTTGGCATGAAGAAGAACTTCATGAAAGTCTGAGCACACAAGCTCAAATCTGAGCCTTTGGAAAGTCGAATCCCTTAGCCAAGCAGAGGTCGAGTTTGTTTTTTTAAGGTGCTGATCACTGCGTGGAGAATATCTGAAGATGCTCATGGTTCGAGCTATCCTTTTGAGAGGCAGCTCTACTATTTGATCATGGGTAGGGGTATCTTTCAATGTGGTCGACTTTCCCTTCCTCCAGGACTACGTGTTACTCAATGTCTTGAGCATACGGGCTGTAAGGGATGAAGCGCTGTACAAGGAGGTCGTACTTCATAATCTGGTCATGAAACGAATTCTTAAAAGGCTGTACTCTGCTGCTGTGTATGACCACGAGTTCTGGAAGCTGTATTGAAGAGGTCGAAGGTCATTTTCCATCTTTATTGTTGCTGTAGCTTCACTGTGGGACTGCATGCTATCTCAGGGTCAATCTTTATGTGGGATGCTGTTGAATAATGACCGCTGCCAATTGCTGTAGCTTGTTCAGCCCCTATAAATTAATGCTGGAAAAGACATGATATTGTAGATTTATTTGAGGTTGTATATGCCAGGTTCCCCTCTCCAGTGTTTTATTTTGCATAAATTACTAAGTACCTGAAATGAATATGGGTGTATAAAGATTTCTGTGTAATTCCTGAAGTTATATTTCAATGAGAGAGTGCCAGTGTGAACATTAGTGTCATTGATACTGGTTGAGTTCAATATAAATGTAAATCTGATATTCTGAAGCAATTTCATTAGCATCTATTTCATTTTCCTGTGGTTTTATGTAATAAGAACCTAGGAAGCCATCTACAGAAGTTAGTAGACCAACTGTTTGACGAAAGTATATGCTGAAGTAAACTACAAAAATTCAGAAATTTAAGGTGGCATTCTAGTTGCCGGTTACAATCTGATTAGACCTTCTTATCCCAATATGCTATGTATAAATTGAACAAGCAAAAATTTACACCTACAGCGGCATGTCATTGAAGTGTTTGACGAAATAACACACAAAAAACATACTAAACTCAGAAAATTCAGTGACATTTTGGGATATTTCATTCCCTCAATCACGGCGGATCATGTGTTATGGCGTATGTACTGTGAGAGAGAGCCACTGTAAATAAAACTATGCTTGTTACCCAAGCAAAACTCACGTCACTGCTGAACTGTTATTACCACGATCACTTCACTAATTCGCTCTCAACGTAACAGTCACAATCAACTCCACTGTTCCATAAGATATACCATCACACTTTCCTCCACTGATCCACTCGCAAGGAACATGTCACTGTGGATTCTTCGTTCTTCAAACCCTTGCACTATGAATCACTATCCCAGCTCAGAATAACACACTGTTTATTCGCTCTTCCTGTGTTAATATGTCACGGGCTAATTTGAAAATTTCCATAATACTTACTTCCTGATTTGCCTCCGATAGACAGATGGAGTGCCTTGGTTTACTCACACAATCATCCAATTCCTAAATCCCACAGAAGTAACTCTGGTTGCCTGTGGAATAGAGACTTCGGTAGCCACAAGGAAATAGACAACAGCTGCTTCAATTGCTTCTACCCTGTAATCCAGGACAGATACAAACTGCTACAAGAGACTACCCTATCCCAAAACAGAGTAGAGAAAATAGAAGAGATAATTTCTATCAACTAGGGTGGAATCATTCACCACCGAAATTGATAGGGAAAAGGGGTCTTAAAACCCTCAGAGCCTCAGGCTAAAAAAACAGAAGTAAAATGATCAATCCAATCCAATCCTGCTCAATGAATTCAATCCTCCTCTATTTATAGATTTTCTTGAGGGGTTTCATCTTCTTGAAAGATTGAGTAGTTCTCACTCAACCATAATTCTGAATTTTTTAGCCCAGCGGTCCCAAACTTGCCCAGACGTTGGGCATTTTGGGGTTTTTCCCCTTTATCAATGACTATACCCTACGGGGATCGATAGGCTACTTTGTCACTTGGGCAATTAATTTCTCGGGTACATTCCACCAGCAATGATTTTGGAACAGATTATTCATGCACCCAACAAATTTGTGAATGCAGCAAGCAACAGCAGCAATTTACCCACCATAAACAGTAGCAAGCAAACAATAATAGACGATGCCAACTAAATGAGCTATTGAATATTTAGTTATGCAAAATTGCCATGAAATGTCAATCTTAGATAGACAATGGTACAGTGGGTATTGTCTTTGTTAAGAGATGATGTTGTTCTTTCATTAAATTTCTAACATGTTGAATACAGAATCAATCCTAGAACAGTTTATCATCACATAACATGTCACAGATTGTTTGGACGTGTAGCGTCGATTCAAATTCTCCAGTGCTCAATTCAGATTCATTTAAATTGAGATGCCTACATATATGGTGTTATACCTATAGAACAAAGGCTAACCCTGTAGCACAGTGCATCAAATATGCAGGGCAGATTAAGGTAGAGAACGATCAGAAGTAAAGGATGAGAACTTGGAAATAGTTATCTTTCTAGCATTCAGGCAATGGGTGGTATTTCAAATGCTGCTACAAGTTTGAATTATGAAAATAAAAAGGATGTTGTTGTTCTCAATAAGGTTGATTTGATTGTCAAAGAGCATGAAACTATTGTGCAGTCACAGGTCTTAGAGGATTTTAAAAAAGAGATATAGAATGTCAGTTCACAGTACACCAACAGTCTAATGCCAAGTAAACTTAGATAGATTTCTTGACTACAAGACATATGATGCAAAGTAATTACTCGGTTTGTTTTGACACTGGTAATTCTTTTTAAATAAACAGGGTACGCTACAAAATGGGTGGAAAAATATCATCGACTCTTATTTGATGCATATAAGTCTTAAGAATGCAACATTAAGGAGATAAAAGGAAAAATTGAAAAGGACAGCTGGCCAGTCTATGTGACAGAGTTGACCCTGTTTTTAAGGGAAGTAGACAGATTCTCAGGGAAGGACTTCAACAGTCTCGGTTTTAAAAGGAGGATGATTGATATTAATAAGTCAAAATCCAGATTTAATGCCAGAATCAGCATAATTCCATATTACTTGCAGCAAATTACATATTTCATTTATTTTTAATAAGATTGTTATTCCCAGAAGATTGTAACAACTTGAGGAATATGATTTATCATTTTCTATATATATTCTTTCTTTTAGAACTGATGTCAAAAGATCAACAGGTTGAAGATTACTTTAAGATTTAAAGGCAAATTTTGAGGCAATATCTGAGCAACCAGTCCCAGGTATGAAGGCAGTTATTTAGCAATCAACGAGGATATTCCCAGATCCCTTGCAACTAGTCAGAGATTGTTTTGTTTTTAGCTTATTTTCAAGGATTTGGTTCCTAGAGGTTAGGTAATATAGCTGGAGGATTGAATTTTCTATATATTCTTTCATTTGTAATGAAGTAAGGTTGGCTTTTGGGCCCAAAAAAATTGTAATCCATATTTGAAGACTTTCCTTTTCTGCTAGTTTAGTAAGAAGATTCATTTTTTCAGCTTATGGCAGTGTGTTTTCTCTCTTTATGTAATTTCTTGTATTTTCTATAATCTTTTCTTCGTACATTTTGTATTGTGTGGATCATAAGGAGAGGTTAGGCTGAGTATCAGCCTCCCTCAGATAAGCCGGCATTGTTATATTCATAACTGAGCAAACTAAATAGACAGTTTGTCCATATTAGTTCCTCTGAATCTAAAGATTGTTGTCTTCCACACAATTCCGAACTGTACTCTTGTTGAGCCATTGAATAATATTCTATGCGCTATCCTTTTATGGCAGATAGTTAATACACTCAAGATGGGTGTGTGGCTGTTGGTTATACTTCTGCAAACTTATTTTCATTACTTTCAATTCAATGGTATCTGACAAGGTTGAATCCAAGGCCTGCTAGTTAAACCTCTGAAAGGAATAGTTTTATTTGTTTTTAGCAAAGATATGAGACCCTAAGCAACCACCTCTCAAAACCCCTAAATCTGGCCACTGTGCTTAAAAGGCCACTGTTCATTGCCATGAACAGTCACTAGCATCGTAACATTTGAGGGAGCCTCCTCTGGTTCAAGGGCCAGCTTGAGCCTAAAGTAGGGTAAGCTGATTTCTTGGCACAGTTTCCAGCCAATAAACTGTCTTTAAGAAATAGATACAACAGATTATAAGAAGCAACATACAACTTACTCTTCTTCTCCAGAAGAATCAGTCGGCTCGGCAGATTGATTCTTTCTGTTCACCTGCAAAAAGTAGCAAAATCACATACAATGATTCAAAGCTGAACCCATTTCCAACATCATACCATTTCATATTAACAAATTAGTAACTAATTACCCAAACTCTCATCAAACAAACCTCTCTCTAAGTAAGAACTAAAGCCAGCTTACAGAGTTCCGATTCCAAAGTGAAGGGCGCTTGATAGTCGATACAGAACCATTTGATTTATTTACAGATTTGACACTGCCTACACCAGGAGAAGTGCCAGATCCAGAAACAACAAGTTTGGGACTTGTTGGAGGGGAGGCAGATGTTCCCCACGGTAATAGACTTCCACTAAGTGCACTGTCTCTACGATTATCATCTTCTGCTTCCACATAACTGTTCCCTTGTTCTTCTGCTGTATGCTGTTCAGATTCAGCAAATGAGACATTTGATACTTTCAGTTTACTAGCCGAATTTTCCATATCTCCAGGATACTCAACATCAGAGTCACCACCTTCAAAGACCTGCAGTATGATTGCAACAAAAAATTCAGCAGAAATTTAATACTTCTCACAATTACAAAGTCAGGAAGAAAAAATTGAGGCACAGCAGTTGTATGAACTGAACATATTGACTAATTGTCAAACAATAAGCAACAGCCCATCATTGTAGTGTATCTATGCCTTGAAAAGCCAAAAAGGAAACAGCAACAGCCCCAACAAATCATGAATCAGTATTTGAGCATTTAGGCAATAAAAGATAACTTCAATTCTACTCCATATTTTAACATGGTTAAGCAAGAATCATACATGTACCATAAAACGGTTTGGCCGGGATATACCAAAGAACCCAAACGAAGAATTCTTACTCTTGCATAGCACGAACTATGCATGATAATTATTGTGTGGAAATTACCTTATAAACACATACATTTCATGGCAATGAAGAGTTTAGTTCACCTTTTTGGAATTATTAAAGTAACTTGCAAACAGTCACTGTATAATACAGTAAACTGTAATACTAAGTGATGTTAGAATAGCAATGAACTACAACTGTCAACTAATCTAACTAGCTTATAGTGCTATATGCAGTGTCACCAATAGCTAGTGCGTGACACAACTGAATTCAACAAAATGATGCCAAGCCCTAAAACAAATCATATTAAGTTTGTTACAGGATGCAGTACTACAGCAACATAGGAAATAAATCTAGCCTCTAAACTCATTTAACAAAGGACTGACATCAAACAGAATGTAACATGCATCATCACAACCACAAATCAACAAGTAACCATTAAATATTATAAATTTATAACCAGATTTGGCCTAGGGTAATTTCAAACAGAATAAAATAAAGGGGCATAAAATCAATACATCCATTGCAAGCTTGCTTGTACTACCAATGGATGATATGGACAATTGACATCTACACTTCTCTGATTATGGTCCACCAATTGCACCTGATTCTAAACAGTGCTAATCCTCCTCCCTTTTAAATTATTTTGAGCAACCATCAAGCAGCAATGCCATGAGGCTACTTTGGAAGTGTTTACACCATGCTTAAGGGTGCTCTATGTGATGTGGGCTGCATGGTGTATGGATGACCCTTAGTTCTATGCTGGACAGACAAATTGGCATTCTTCCTTGGAATGTTGGAGATATAGGGAGCTTGGTGACTTATTCATGATCGCTACATAGAGATTTGAATTTGGGTGCTTGCTTGAGAAGACAACTTGTTCTGCAGGGGTGGCATTGGCCATCTTGAAAAAGGGCGTTGAGCCATAGATGGCATGCGCACCACTTGGTTTCCTGCATAGAGGCTTGCACATGACTAGTGGACAAATTGGTTTAACAGAGTGATCATGTAGGTAGGGTATAACAGGACGAGCAGTGAGCACATGGCTTGGTGTATTTGCTGCTAAGTACCATACAACTGTCCCAATGTTAGTTAGTTGTTCCTTGCATGCCGCTCTCCTTCGGAGATAGATGCTCTGGCTATTCCGTCAATTTCATCAATTTCAGCTATTCCCAACAATTCCGACAGTTACGGTAATTCTTGCTATTTCCGGCAGTTCTGGCAATTCCAGCTTTTCCAGCAGTTCCCTGCAATTCCAGCTTCTACCCTCTGCGTTAGCTTTCCCGGCTATTCCCAGCAGTGCCAGCTATTCGCGGCAATTCCAACAGTTCCAGCAATTCCGGCTATTCCCGGCTGTTCCTGACAATTCCAGCGATTCCGGCTATTTCCGGCAATTTTGGCTTTTCCCAGTAGTTCTGGTAGTTCCCAGCAGGTCCGGTAGTTCCAGCAATTCCAACTATTCCCGGCAGTTCCGGCAATTCCCGGCAATTCCGACAATTCGGCTATACCCGGCAGTTCCGGCTTTTCCCAGCAGTTCTGGCAATTCCCGCCAAGTCTGGTAGTTCTGGCAATTCCAGCTATTCCCGACAGTTCCGGCAATTCGGACTATTCCCGGTAGTTCCGGCTATTCCCGGCAGTTCCGGCTTTTTCCAGCAGTTCCCGGCAAGTCCAGCAATTCCGGCTACTTCCCTCTAGATTAGGGCAGCGTTATCCCTTAGGATCTCTCCTCCTACTGAAACACAAAGACAAGTAGAAAGAAAGAGATCCCAAGTGTGTTGAATTGACTTGAAGGCCACCTCTATTTATACTAAAACATTGAGCACAAGTGGGGTTTATCTGGTTGTTGGCCGACCTTGACGAATTGTCCAATAACACAAATAAATTCATATCTCCATGAATACTTATCGAAATTGGATGATATTTAAATCAATCCTACACCTCTCAATGAGAGGGATCCAAGAAAAATATCAGCTTCCATTAATAAGATGACCCACATGGAGTTTGGCCCTAGTTGCCAATTTTAACAGATACCCTCTCAAACTTGATTGGAAAGAAGACAATTATGGAAATTATACTTGGGGATAATGCCACTAATCCCGTGAAAGGTATTGGGACTGTCACTCTTCACTTAAATCAAGGTCAGGCCCTACATCTACAAGAAGTGTTGTATGTACCTGATTTGAAAAACAACTTGGTCTCTATTTCTGCAATGGAAGATAAAGGTTTCAAGGTGACATTCATTGATGGGAAGGTTCGTGTTTGGCAAAGGGACCCGAAAGATGCGTTCACACTTCGATTTAGGGTTGAAGGTCTCTATCAGAGGTTGGAAGAAGTCTGTTGGCAACCATGACTTGTGATACTTCTCTTCAATCCGAATTATGGCACTGAAGATTTGCTCACCTTCATTACAAAGCCTTACCTGATGTAAGGAAGATGGTCACGGGTATCTCGAATTCAACTTAGATCATGAAGGAGTTTATCAGGGTTGTGCATCTGGAAAACATACAAGGGGACCATCCCCTCAAGTGAAATTCAAACTACCGATATTCTTCAATTGGTCCTTTCTAATCTATCAACTATGTAACCGGATTCGTCCTACTGGGGCTACTTGTCGTGAATCCATCGAATTTGACATGATTTGTACGGATTCGTGTCTGCATATCCTGACAAATCGTGTCCGATTGGGACACGATTAAATCCAGATCATGTCCCAATCAGACACTACGTGTCACGATTTTTGGACACAAATCTGGCAAAACAGTGACCCATGCAAATTTTTAGGAAGGCTTTCCTCATTTCTTTTTGCACATTCACTCAATTACTTTGTTGTGGGTTTGTTGTGGGTGTTTGGGAGCAAGCAACAGGTAGTTGCATTTTCTCTCTAATATTTTTTCATTTTTATTACAGCAGTTTGCAAATGCATTTCTTTTACAAATTTGTGCATTTTTTGTTTTATTTTTTTACAGTATTCATGGCTCAATCAAAGGCAACAGGGAAGAGGCAAAGGAAGGGGAAGAATGTCCCCATTAGAGATGCCCCTCCTCTCCCAATTTCATTAGAGTCTGTTGCAAGTAATGTTGAGCGAAGACTTCTCCCTCAATGTAACATTGACAAATATCCCTTGTGGAAATATGTCACAAGAAAGCAAAGGCTAAGCAGCAAGGTGAAGGGAGGAGCTTCTGCCACAATACTTTCACAAGCTCATATTTCCTTATAAAAAGTCATTTGTTGGCTTTACTAGGTTGTGGGATTGGAGCTTGTACAAAGGTGTCTCTATCAACGAGGAAAGAAATGGAAAGAGAGTCCAATGTTTGTATCGAAAATGTGGCTGCAACATAAAAATAAAAATAAAAAAGCCAAAACCGGCTTCCATTCCTCAGGACAGGCAGCAACAAATTCCCATTTGAGAGTTCTAGTGGGGGACAAGCAACAAACACAAAGGCAATTTCACTTGGTCCAATGGACAAAATTTTTCAGAAGGAGAAACGGGAAGAGCTTGATCTCACCATTGCCTTTTTCTATCAAAACTTCATATCCTTCAATGTTGCACGCTTACCTCTATTTATTGAGATGTGTCAAGCTCTAACTCAAGGGGCTCCATCAGGGTATGTGCCTCCTGGGTCAAAGAAGCTTAATACCACATTGTTGACAAAGGAAAAAAAAGAGGTGGAAAAAATGCTTGAGCCAATTAACGCATCATGGCCAACATCTGGGGTTAGCATTGTTTCTGTTGGATGGACAGATCTAGCACGACACCCACTCATCAACTTCATGGTGTCTCCCTTGAGTGGTACAGTTTTCTTGAAAGCAGTGGATGCACTTGGACAATACAAGGATGCATAATATACGGGTGAGTTGTTTATTAAAGTTATTAAAGATGTAGGTGTTGATTCTTGTGTGAAAAACTTTACAGATATTGCACCTGTTTGCAAGGATGTTAGCATGATTGTGGAAGCTAAATATCCACAAGTGTTTTGGACACTTTGCATTGTACATTCATTAAACTTGCACTAAAATCTATTGCTTCTGATGTGTTTTGGATTGGTAACATTATTGAGGATGCAAGGCATATCTATAACTTTGTACAAAACCATACAAATACCCTCACTATCTACAAGGAGTGCAACAATCTATCATTGTTGAAGATTGCGGATACACGGTTTGCCTCTTTATTCATGAAGAGGTTGAGGGAGGTCAAGACCGTTCTTGGGGCCATGCCTATTTTAGAGTTTTGGTATTTTTAGAGAAAGACAGAGGTAGCCTGTAAAAGTGTGAAGGACACAATGTTAGATGATACTTGGTGGGAGCGAGTAGATCTAGTTATTCAGATCATGGACCCTATCATTTCCTTGCTTCGATTTGCAAATACATACCAACCCATCGTAGGAGAGGTTTATGAGGGAAGGGATTCCATGATTGAGTTTGTGAGGAGCATTATTTTACAAAGTAAGTGCCCCGAGTATGAGAAATCATCAGAGGCCTTCTTCACCACTATACAGGATATTCTTGTCAGCAAATGGGACAAGAATTGCAAACCTTTACATTGTTTGGCTCACTCATTGAACCCAAAATACTTCAGCCATGAGTGGCTGAATGGTGGACCTTCCCGCAGATTTCCTCCTCACAAGGATGGTGAAATCTCACAGGGGAGGAAAGATGTGCATTCAGGCAGGTTTTTCATGATCGAGCATCCCTTCATGAGGTGGAGGATGCCTTTGCAGAGTTTTCCACTCGCACTGGTCGATTTGGAGGATATGGTCTAATTAGAAACAGGGGGACTAAGAAGCCTTCAGCCATGAGTGGCTGAATGGTGGACCTTCCCACAGATTTCCTCCTCACATGGATGGTGAAATCTCAGAGGGGAGGAAAGATGCATCCAGGCGGGTTTTTCATGACCAAGCATCTCTTCATGAGGTGGAGGATGCCTTTGCAGAGTTTTCCACTCGCACTGGTCGATTTGCAGGATGTGGTCTGATTAGAGACAAGGGGACTAAGAAGACCTATTCTTGGTTGGAAAATCATTAGCCATAAGGCTCCTCTCTCAAGTGACTTCATCCTCATGTTGCAAGAGGAATTGGGAGCACATATGGGAATTTGTATAGTGTCAAGAAGAGCAAGCTTGAGTAGTCTAGGGCAGAGACAATGGTGTATGTGCACACCAACCTCCGTCTTATTTATAGGCAAAGGGAAGAGTGGTTGAAGGGAAAGACAAAGATGTGGGATGTCTTTCCTGATGATATGGGTCTGGACAGCAGTGTTGAGTTGGCATTGGCCAACTTGGATCTCAATGATCCTATACTAGAGCCTGTTCGATTTGATGATGGTGATACTATAGAGGGGTCATCCTCCACACCAACAGATGAAGAAATGACTTTGGATATAGAGAAGGAGGATGCAATAGAAGGGAGCAGTGGTACTAGTGCACGGATGATCAGGACAGTGATGCCGATTTTGATGATGACCATGTGGATTGATGACACATGATCCATGAGCTACATACTGCATTGAGGCTTGTATACTTGTAGTTGTTTTGTATTTGCTATTTGATATTTCTATTTGCCATTGGCATTACACTACCTATGTTACACATTTTGATTATGATGATTTAATGAGAAAACTACAGTTGTCAGTGTCTTTATCTTGCTATCATGTTTTTCTCCTATTGGATCAATGATGAATTGAATATCTATTATGAATCATGATTTATCATTTATGTCATAATTGTATTTGTATGTACTATGTACTATGCATAATGAGACTTTGTAAACAGTAAAACTTACATGTAGATGAAGATCTATGTTTGAAATCAATGAATTTGTATCATGAATGAGCATGTGTAAGAAATATTCAAATAGCTAATTTTTAATATGTATATATATATAACGTATCCGAACGTGTCTTGTTTTGGGGGGTCAACGAGTCGGTATCCAACACTCGAATCCTGAATCCACGAGTCAAGTGACTTAGCCTATCAGGGATGTTGTCGATAACATCTTTGTGAGGATATTTGTGCTATGCAATTTTTGTGGATAACTTCTCTCACACAACATGAATCTATTTCTTAAAGAAGGAGGACGAATGGTTCCGCTCATTCAAAGCCTTGGTTGAGAATCAAACAGGGAAGAAGATCAAAATATTGAGGATCGAGAATGGAACCGAATATGAGTCAAATGAATTCAATGACTACTGTAGAGAAGTTGGCTTTAGGAGGGAGACCACTACTACATATACTCCTGAACAAAATGGTGGTGTCAAAAGGAAGAATCGAACTATCATAGAAGCCACTCGTTCCATGCTTCATGACTAAGGTCTACCGAAGTTCTTATGCGGAGGCGCTGCCAACACTGTTGTGTATGCTCAAAATAGATGCCCACATCAAGCATTAAACTTCAAGACACCTGAAGAAGTTTTCACCAGTAACAATCCTAATGTTTCTCATTTTAGAATTTTTCGTTGTTCTATATATTTTCATGTGCCAAAAGAGAAAAGAAACAAGCTAGATGCATCTCGGAAGAAAGGAACATTTGTGGGCTATAGTGAAACTTTGAAGGCATATAGAATCTCTGTGTCTGGTCAAAAAGAAATCAAAATAAGTCATGATGTCACTTTCGATGAAGATTTTGCCCTTAAGAAAATCCGAGATCTTCCTATCCCTAAGAAGGACAACGATGATAATGCAAGAAAGCAGGATGAATCTCCGACAGATGATCTAATGCCCAATGTTGAAGGTCTGATGGATCCCATTGATCCACCTCCTAGTGAGCCCTCTACTTCAAGAAAAAAACTTTTGTGGCTCAAAGATACTCTTGAAGATGTCAAGAGACATGTTGCACCAAGGGGAACATTTCGTGAAAGCAAGAAGTCGAATAGGTACCAAGGCAACTTAGTTGTCATGAGTACCTTTGTACAATCTGAGGCATGTACATTTGAAGAAGCCGTTAAGCACCAAGCTTGGAAGGATGCGATGAGCGAGGAATATGAATCAATCATGAAGAATGATGTTCGGGATGTCGTTCCTAGACCCATGGACAAGTCAATGGTCACTTCCAAATACTTTACAAAATCAAACATGGAGCTAAAGGGAGTGTTGAAAAGTTCAAGGCCAAGTTCGTTACTCGAGCTTTCTCTCAAAAGGCAGGATTGGACTATGATGAGATATTTGCACCAATTGCCCGATATACCACTATCCATTTGATCATAGCCCTTGTTGCCTCGCAAGGATGGAGCTTACACTAAATGGATGTCAAAACTGCTTTATTGCATGGCTTGCTTAAGGAGGAAGTCTATGTAAAACAACCGAAGTGGTTCGAAGATCAAGATCGTTAGACACATGTATGCAGACTAAAGAAAGCCCTCTATGGGTTGACGCAAACCCCCAGGGCTTGGTATGAAAGGATAGATAACTATTTTATGATGTCGGGATTTACAAGGACTGAAGTTGACTCGAACCTATACTTCAAGGTTGAAAAGAACAGGCCTTTCATTCTGGTCCTTTATGTGGATGATCTCTTTCTGGCAAATTAATGACCCTCTCATTCATAACGGCAAGAGGGAGTTGGCTTACGAATTCGAGATGAAGGACCTAGGATTGATGCACTATTTCCTAGGGTTGGAGGTCTGGCAAACGCTAGGTGATATTTTCCTTTCTCAAGGAAAATACATGTGAAGCTACTTGAGAGATGTGGGATGGTGGATTGCAAGTTCGTGTCTACTCCGATGAAACTCAACCTCAAGAAGCTATGTGGAAGTGTTGTTGGGCCTGAATTAGCGAATCCTTCTGAGTATCGTCAACTTGAGGGGCCCTGATGTTTTTGGTAAACTCCTGTCCTGACATATGCTTCACTATGAACACGTTTTAGTCAATTTATGGTCGAGACTCGTCACATTCATTGGATTGTTGCTAAGAATCCCTTGAGATATCTCCGGGAAAAAATCCACTATGCACTAAGATACACTATCGGGAATTGAGGCTACATGGATATACAGATGCTGACTGGGCTAGTCATGCAGTGGATCGTAAGAGCATGTTTGGGTGTTGCTTCTCTTTGGGGTTTGCTTCAATATCTTGGATTAGTAGGAAGCAGAAATCAGTTGCTTTGAGCACCGCCTATGTGAAAATTCTATTAATGCAACATCTAATTTACTTTGCCTACTTATTTTAAATAAGTTATTAATGAGATTCCTTCAATAAACATTAAAATAAATTATGTTGCATATATCACACCATAATACAAAGACAAACACATGCACAAGAATCAACACATCGACACAGATATTTTGGACAACAGTCCCCGAAAAAACCCAATGTGGAAAAACCGGTGCAGCAAGGGAGGATTTTATTATTCAGCAATTCTTTAGTACAACTGGGTGCCAAACTTGCTTACCCAACTATCTCTGTCTCTCTATTATGCACTCACTACCCTTCGCTGCAACTCTAATCACTGATTCAATTTCTCTCAACAAACCACACTCCAGAAAATTGAACTGACTGATCAACTTGGTGTATCTCCAACCGACCCTCAAGCCTCCTCTTATACTTTTTTCTGTTGAGTCTTCAACGGCCGAGATTAAATCTCTAATCAATAGCTAAGATTAGATTTGGCTTGATCCATGTCATTTAGAACCGTCTAACCTAGTTTTATATTAATACCCATTAATATTTTTATTTTCTCCAGTTAGACTTAGGAACCCATTAAAAATATAAATTATTTTAAGATCTCTCTCTCCAGGTAGAATTTCCCAAAACCATTTCTAGGTCTTGGAGATCTCATGTGCTTTAGCCTTGTTGACCACTACGTGTCAACGACCCATAGCAATACACCCCCTTTTTCGCAAAAATGATAGTGCCTGATCAATCTGTTCCTCCCATCCAGCTATCATCATCAGCCTGAGGATCATCTTATAATGTAAACCTGGTTTGCATGTGTATAATGTAAATAATCTCAGCAGATCCATGTCGAGTATGTAATCACCTAGATAAACCTACTTTTCTGGTGACGATCTACATTCCAGGAAGTTTTTTTGTCTCACCGATCTATTCTCGGATGGTCGGCAGAGTTCTTCTTCAGCCTCACCCCAAAGCTGAAATGGATTGTCACTGGGATCTTAGGGGAGTCCTAGTGTTCTAGATCGAATCTATGTAAACGTGATTTGGGAATAATCCTAACTATTTGATTAGATTATTTTATTACAAATTGTTTGATCTGCTAGATTATATTTGTGTCACAGAACTGGGTACTCTATGAGGGTCTTTTGTAAATGGGTTTTTCCCCTTGAGATGTAAAAAATGTAAAAATCATGATGTAAAGTGTCTTGAGGATTAGAAAATAATTTATTCCCTCATAGGTTAATTAATTAAATTTTCTGGCCAAAATTAATTAAAATCCTAAGCCAGAAATTTAATTAATTATAGGTCCTAGGTAAATTTAAATTTTCCAAGGGCAAAATTCGTGGGTCCTTAAATTCAAATTTTAAAAGGCCCAAAGACTAAGGTAAATTGATTATTTTGCTAAATTTTAGGCCTTTGGTCCCTAGGGTTAAGTCAAAGTCAAAATTTCGAGGAAATCAATTCAAAATTTAATTTTTGAACTAATTAAAATACAATTAATTGAAAAATTCGAAATTTCCCCAATAATTATAATTTCAATATATGAGATTAAAGAAATTTTGATCCTCATCAACGGTCGAGATTACTTTGACAAGGATCACTCAAATTAGTCGTTGGAAGATTTATCTTTAAATAGAAGGTCAGTTGTCAGTTGAGATCATCCGATCTTTTGATCGTGTACTAAGCTCTCAAGCTCTCTTGTATACTTTTTTGAACTAATGCAAAAGTCTTTTGAGGTTTCAACGCTCTGTAATGTTCCTTTTCATGAATTTATGATAATATTGTTTTAATTTTTGCTTAATATTATGTGAAAACTATCAATCAATAGCTCTCTTAGAATAATCTGAATACAGGTATCTTATTCAGTTTGCTGGATCTAGGGTAACATTTTTAATTTTAATTGAAGTACCAGGTATCTCTATTTCTTCATAATTTTATTGTTGTTCCATTTCTCTACTTTAATTGATGGTCGATCCAGTGTTTTCAGAGGGATCTCTCAGCTTCTCATTCAGCATTTAGGGATAGTCCTCAATTGGACCAACCAACTCTCAACACATATTTTCTGAAAAGCCTACTTCATATAAGCCTCAGGATTTATCTAACAATAATCTTTTTTCTGCAGGGCTTTTTGGGGCTAGTACCTCTCTAAAATTTCAAAATCTTTTAAATATTTTGTGGAAATTTTGATAGATCTGGCAATTAAGAGCCTCAGATTATCAGATCTGGGAGCGGAGTTGGACTCATACTCCTCAGATCTGATAGATCTGTTATTTATTTGTATAGATCTGTAAATTATTTGTATAGATTTGTTATTTACTTGTGTAGATCTGAAATTTTTGTAACATAATTTTTAATTTTAACACCTGGGTTTTTGAGATTTTATCTATTTTTGTACATATTGGGTATTAGGTTTTTCTTTTTTCACTTGTGCAAAAATAGATTCAAAAAATCAGCCAAGAAAATCTTTAGATCCGAGCTAGATCTAGACCCTGGAGGGCAAGATTTGGGCTCAAAGATTGTTTGCAGGAATAGATCTGAGAAATCAACCAAGAAAATATTCAGATCTGAGCTAGATCTAGACCCTGGAGGGCAAGATTTGACCTCAAAGATTGTTTGCAGGAATAGATCGGAGAAATCAAACAAGTAAATCTTCAGATGTGAGATTATTCAAGCAGATCTGGGGGTTTTGAGACAGATCTAGGCTCTGGAGGGCAATATGTTATCCCAAATCTTTTTACAAGGCCAGCGATTAAAGATTTTGCAATAAATTTGAAGATCTAAAGAAAAATAATTTTTTTTTCAGAATAAGGGTTTCAAGTTTTGGGGCTCCTAAGCCCAGATTTGCCTTCTCCTAGCCCAACGCTAGTTCTATTGGGCCTAGTGCTAGCTCTCATTGGCCCTAGATTCCCTTGTTCCATTTCAGATTTGATTATTTGATTTTCTGAAGCTAATCATTGGTGGGTTTTTGCAGAAAATTTGGTAAATATTTTGTGTTTCAGATATTGAAATTTTTTTGGCAACTTGGGCGAGTGATCTTCAAGGCCTAAGGCCTAAGGTTTTGATCTCTAAACCATCATTTTCCTCACTATTTTCTACAGCAGTCATATACATTTCTTAAAGTGGTCAAAAACACATCTAAGTGGTTTGAAACTAACTAAAAAAATTGTTAAATACATTAACAAGTCATTTATGTGTAATGTGTATCAAGAATTTGGCCTAGATCTACATTTTGAGTCATTGTTATCTTTGAATAATTCTGTTTCTGAAGTTTGAAATATAACAATGGAAAAATTTCATGCGGGTTAGCCTAAAATTAGTTCCTAAGTTGTCTAATACATTAAGGAATTAATTTCTTGAGTTGAGCATTCATCATTAGGCTTATTTCATGCTTCAATTGTTGGTTCTAATAAGTATATCAGATCTGATATAATTTCGGAAATTACATCATAACAGGTTGAAATTTTTTTATAATTCACGTGGGCAAGTTTGGAAAATTTTCAGTACATTTTTGGCATAAAGATATTATTGATAGCTTACTGTTTTCATTGTCATATTGTTGTTGTCATAAAGTTTTTCTTACTGTTGTCCTAAAAATTAATTTTTGAAAATTAAGTACTTCGTCATGGAATTGTAATAAAATGCATATCCTTTGTTTCATAAACTGAGTATTATTTTTAGCATCTATTGACATTGATATCGAATTGCTTTGAGCTAAATTGTATCAAGAAGATTTGAAATAAGTTGGTGTTTTAACTATAGTATCTTCAAGAGTTTATTTTCTAAGTCTTCATCTAAATAATGGCGAGCATTTCATTTGGGTAATTGAGGGCTTTTGTGGCATAAGTGTTTTCCCATTCTTGAGTCTAACTTCATCTCATCTTCCGGTGCATTTGCATATAAGTTAACTTTGCATAGATAAAATTTACTTCCAAGCATAAGCTTGGTCGACAAACAGATCGATGTTACTTGGGAGCGGGAGCGGGAGCGACATTTTCAAAAGCTCCCGGTTTGGGAGCGAATCCCGGAGCGATTTTTTTTTTTTTTAAATATATATATATATATATATATATATAATATTTAATTTTTGATACATATATGTCAACAAAGACATGTAGAATGATGAATTAGATATAAAAAACATAAAAAAACATAGATTGATTATTGAACCATATCACATCAATCATCTAGAAGTTGTAATCTTCATCAATCGTGTCAACAAGTTAGTAAAATACATATTACAACTGCAACATACTGAGTCTCGTGAATCATGATTCATCAAATTCAATCTTAAAGTTTCAACTTCAAGCTTTCAAAATTGAAAATTCAATATATAAAATTTATCATCATTGATCACCAAAGTTGTACTTGTAAGCTAAGTTTAACGGTTAACCATTACAAGAAGTAATATCTTAGATATTTCTAAGTCCTAACTTCTAACTGTTAACATGAAATGAAATGTTATAAATGAAACATGAATAATGAAATGAAATGAAACAACTTTTAGTCTTTCACGAAGCATCATATTCATAATTCACAATCATTACCAATGAGTTATAATTTCCAACTTCAAACTTCAAATTTTCATTGTCACAGTCATATATTGTTTACAAAAAATATCATTATGATATGAAAGAGTCCAGAGTCAAGATTCAAGGACTCAAAACTCAACAATTATGAAAACTAAAGTCTAATAGAAATTAGAAAAGACAAGTAAACTGTAAATCGACAGGTGGCCCTTGCCACGAGAGTCTCCAGGAGTATAAGCAGGTCGTGGTGGTCTTCTAGGAGTCTCCCGCACAAACCAACGACCAAAACTAGAACCTCCACATGAGGGTGTAGATGGAGGTGGCGACAGCACAAGAACAAGACTCGGAACTCGAGCACTGCTACCAGTAGATGGTGGAGGTGGAGGTGGCATGGCTGCTGCAGCTGCTTCATCTTCATCCCTTATAAGTTCGTCTTCCAGTTCTTCAAGATGTACAATGCCATCCTCCAAATTGTCATCCTTTGGGTGATTGTCCCAAATTTTAAATGTGGGATCCTCATAAGCCCGGTCACCGTAATGACTCAACAACCTTAAGTTGTAGTGCACATAAACCAAGCTTTCTGCTCGGTTTTCATTGAGTCTGTTTCTTTTCACATTATGTATGTAGCTGTAGGTGCTCCAACACCTCTCTGCAGAAGAAGTATTTACAACCTGTGAAAGCACTTTTTTTTGCCAATTTTGGCAAAAGTCCTTGGCCGCCATATGTTTCCCACCATGTGAGAATCAAATCTATCTCTGTCATCCATTGCATGGAAGTTACCAAACAAACCAGTGCCACTGAAGTATTTGCCTATTTAAAGGCGCACAACTGCACATTCCTCCTTGTCAGGTATCAACTTTTCTAATGCTTGCAAATATCCATTAGTTACCTCTGGATCTAAATGGGGTTTGGTCCTAATCCCACCCCTTGGTGCAGGTTGGCCCAACCAAGATGTAGAGTAGTATTTTGGCGTAAGGATATACGCTAAGCTATGTAGTGGAAGATTAAGTCTATTCCACCGTTCACACACACAATCGTGAATTAGTTTGTACAAGTTGGGATCTCTGTTATGAACAATATCTTTTATTTGCCCCAACATGGTATCCATCTGCGCATACACCTCGCCAATCACTGGTTTGTCTGTATCTGCAAATCGAATCATGTGATAAATGGGCTTGGTGAAATCCAATACATGCCTCACACTTGTCCAAAATTGGCCATCAAGAGTGGCCTCCTCCACCATTTCGAAACCTCCCCTGTCAGCTGCATTTGTAGCCCTTTCCTTCAATACCTGCCAATGTGGACTTGATACCATGCTAGCCATTGACTCTCTTACCTTCAAAAGGCGCGTGAAGGTGAGGTAATAGCTACCAAATCTCGTCTTCGCAATCTTCAACAACTCCAATCTCGAGTGACTGCGGAAAAGGCCATGGGTATTGCTATGATTTGTAATAAATTTTATCGTTTTTTTTCCTTTTTTGTACAAATCACCAATCCATTGGTATTGTACATTTTTGTTCTTGACAATATCATAACAGAAGGTTCAATGTGTGAAACCAAACCATCCAGACCAAATATATTGGGGTATTTGTCCATCAATAATGCTCCCGCTGCCCTACATTAGCCAACATTAATCAGTGAATGACTTGGATGACTTGTATGGCCCAATACGGTTCAATTGTTTCAAGTTAATGCTTCATGCAATGTTCTGATGCCGGGTCTTGAACTTGTCTGAAGTAAATCATGTATGCAGTTAGAATTATGGGACCATTAACAGACACAGCAAGAACACTTATCAATGCTGCCTTTACAGTTTGTCCATCCATCAGATACGATGGACACCCCATGCTCAGTCCAAGCACTTGTCATTCTATTCAAAGAATGTGATATTTTTTGCTTTTTCATTATCAAGGCCAACGGTTCTTGCCTTGTCATACCCAGGGCTCTTGTATCCTTTAGGGGCATCATTTATGGCCGAAACCATTTCGTGCCAATAAGGTGAGCGAAGAACGTTGAATGGTATCCCACATGCATAGAGAAACCTGTAAACCTTTGAATCCACATCATTCCTACACCCCTCATCAAGGAAATCTGATATGGTTCTACGCCTTAAAGATGATGACCCTGAGCCTCCATATCCACTGCCTTGGGAGGATGCTGAAGGAGTTCTTTGTGATTGTGAGCTTGGTTCAAAGAAACCCCTTGATTTTTTTGATTTGTATTAGGCTTCCTCCTCTTCTCTTATGTATTCGGCTCTATCCGCTGCTGACACTGCTGGACAAGTTTTGATTCCTATTTGTTTGTCTCCATCCCATGGCCTTTCCCCACAGAGGTGTTTTCTGGCATGGGTGTATGAACCTGTGTAATCATTGTTGCAATGGGGGCAATGAAATTTAGTGGTTCCACCCCTTTTCCCTGTTTCAAGCCTGTTAACATATTTCCACAATGGGGTTTGATCTTGTTTAGTTTTATGAGAGTCATGTTCACCCTCCTCCAGCTCCTCCTCAGTGGGGTTTTCATCAAATCCACTTTCTCCAGCTTCTTCATCCCCCTCTTCATTTTGTCCCCTCCGTTTCCTACTCTCCAGCACCATAATAACCATAAAAAAGGGACCAAGAAGAGGAAAATCCCAAGAAATATAGCCAGGTCCATGATATTTGATATTTGTAGGCTTTTGAATCTGCAAATTAATTTAATTTATTTAGATTAATTAATTTAATAATTTTAATCTATTAATTTAATTTAGATTCATAATTTTTTACCAAATATGGTTAATAAACTAAATTAAACTACCTAAATCACTACCTAACTAAATTAAACTAATTAAACTAACTAAATTACTAAGTTACTTACCTCTCTGCAGGCTTGCTCCTCGCTCCTTGGCAACTGTTCCTCGCTTCTCCTCGCTCCTTTGCTCTTGCTCTCCTTGCTCTGGCTCTCATTCAAGTGATAATGAAATGTTTGTTTGCCCCATTGGGCTTTTAAAACAAATTTTTTTTAAAATTGGAAAAAAAATTGCGTCCACGGCTTTTTTTCTGCCCGGATCGCTCCCAGCGGGGGTTGATTCGCTCCCGATGTCACTCCCTAAATTGGCAGGGAGCGCAAATTTTTTTATTGGGAGCGATTTCGGGAGCGCGCTCCTGACCCGCTCCCGCCCGGAGCGCGGATTGGGAATGGAAGCGAGGGGGGGAGCGCTCCCCCGCAACACTGCATAAATATATTGATCTATACATATTTGAATTAAATAATGAAACACACTGATCCATATTCATCGTTCATATTGGTACAAACATTATTCATACTCATCATTCATCCATACACCACGAGATTCAATAATGAAATTCATTAATGAAATACATTGATCCATATTCATCATTCATCACAAGGTTTACTTGGGAGCGGGAGCAAAAGTGGGGAGCAAGAGTGGAAGCGGGAATGAGGAGCGGCATTTTCAAAAGCTCCCGTTTGGGAGCGAATCAGGAGCGAATTTTTATAAAATATATATATTTATATATTTTGGTGCATATATGTCAACAAAAGCATGTAGAATGATGAATTAGATATAAAAAACATAAAAACATGGATTGAACCATATAACATCAATCATCTAAAAGTTATAGTCTTCATCAACCACGTCCACAAGTTAGTAACATACAACATATCGAGTCTCGTGATTCATCAATCTTAAAGTTTCAAGCTTTCAAAATTCAATATATAATAACATTTATCATCATTGATCACTAAAGTTGTAACTTGTACTTGTAACCATTACCATTACCAAGTAACCAAACGACAACAAAGAATATCTAAAATGAAATGAAATGTTTCAACTTTCACGAAGCATCATATTCATAATTCATTACCAATGAGTTATAAATGCCAACTTCAAACTTCAAACTTAAATTGTCATATATTGTTTACAAAA
>APFE030070346.1:135833-209839 GCA_000404065.3 Pinus taeda | reverse complement strand
TGCTGCAATTCGTTTCTTTCTTCTTTAATGAGAAACTTCTTTTACAATATACTGGTGCAGTCCTTTACCAGTATGCAGGCTACAACCTACAGAGGGCTACAACCCTCTCTCGTTTTCAACTACTTCTGGAAGGGAGCTACAACCCCCTCAGCTCTTGTACTAGCTGATCCATTTACTAGTACGTAGGTGCTGACCCTACAATCTTCAGGGATCACGTTTCATCAATTTTCAGACTGGATCCAAGAGTACAAAACAGACATTACTGCAATACAATCATCAACTTAAACTTGCATCATAATTCATTAAACAACCCAATACTGAATCACTGAAACCCTGTCATTAAGAACACAGAACCCAAACCGGAGACCAGAACTCTGTAACAACCACCAGAATCAGCAGCAACCTGAGATATCAAACTTTATCATGCATACGCTACTGCACTTTACGGAAACTGCGTGTATACGCACTTTCTCCAAAGGAAACCCGCGTACAGATCTAGAAATGATTACTTATGCCTCCGCTGCCAGATCCGACCCTTGCCAAACTACCCGAACAGACAACCAGCAATACCAGATCCTCTCACTTCGTCAGACACCCAATGCTCACTCTTTTCACATCACTTGGCCTAATGATCTTCTCCTTATATAGCCTTAGGCCTTGCTCAATACCATGGTCCAAAACCATAACAAACCAATACCATCAACTTCGAAACTAGGGATCAATACGTTCGTCGAGACGCCCTGGTCCAAAACCAGAGGCACAACTTCCAAGGAATAACCGCCACGGACCAAAGATAATTTTTCCACATATACGCGCTTTTACTGAAGCAAACCTGCGTGTATACGCGGATTCTCTTTGATAAACCTGCGTATATATCTTTCTTGTCCTGTTGTACTGAGATCTGTCCTCTGATTAAGTTGCCATCACCTGTACCAACCTCTGAGCACCTGTACCAACCTCTGAGTGAGTTGCCATCAAGGACAACACTTGAAACATAATGCCAACAGAGGTGTCATATATATTGTATTATTTTTTATTTACATGTTTCCTGGTGGTAGTTCTCCAATGTCCTTGTCTTGACATATAAAGCACTTCATCCATCACTTTCTGTTCTAACTACATGCATTAGGGGGAATCTTTTATATAATAATTTATCACACTCCCTGTATCATACAATGTGTTGTCAAACTTTTCCCAAAATGTCTTAAAGCAAAAAACTCTATCAATGAATTCACCGCGAAAAACATTGATTAGAGCATCCTTGAAGAAAATAAGAAATTCCTTGAAGTAATTCTAGAAGAGCTTGTCAAAAAACCCTATTTGCAATCCCAATGCTACTTTTAGCAGGAAAACTCGTGATGGTACCCTTTGGTCTAACTAGTGACTAGTGTTGGTAGCGTGACTTTCAATAGGAAAATCCACATTGATCCTCTTCAGGTAGTTTCTCCAAAAATGGAGCAAAAGCTTCTCTTACTAGAAGCCTTAGGAATGGTGAGCTGGTTATTGTTGAATAAGGATATGGTAAAGTTATCCTATTTTGATTCCTTGATCCTACCTTTAGGGATCTTCCCCTTAAGATGTGGATCTTCTTCCCTATTTTGTGGATCCCTAACTCCCTCTTCTTCCATATAAATGCATTCCCTTACACCCTCAAATAGTTAGTCATACTAGATTGGTCATGTGACTGCTAAATTGTCCCTAATTGTTGACAATTTGTGTAAGAGAAAGGAGAGCTTGAGAATTCTTGACTTGGACTTGGAAACCCATCTTGAAGGAGGCTTCCAACATCAAGGCAGTGGTTTTATGCTTCCCTCTTGTGTTTATTATTAATACAATGCATGTTTACTTTCCATAAGTGTGTAAATGACTACTTTCTTAGTATGATGCTCCTTGATCTTTCATATGGTTCACATTAGAATGAATATGCTATGTTTTTATTTTATTTTCTTTTTTGATCTCCCTTGCAGATATTCATTCACAATAGAATAGCGAGGATCGAGCTTGGAAGTGAGGAGATCGAGATCGACATCTAAAAGTGACCGCATAGGAGTGAGGTATGCCATCTTTCCTCTATCATGTCATTCTATTTTAAACAAGGACATTTTTTCATGTATTGGTTTTAGTTGTTACTAGATCCATTCATTGGACTAGAGGGATCGCTTCTATCTGTAGAAGGGATTTCCTAGATAGAATCTACTGATGTGAGTCACTTGAAGCTACATCGGGAAAATTTGGGTTGGCCAGAGAATTGGGTGCTTACAAGTGAATGGTACCACTACGACCAACTCATCATCCTGAATATTATGGGCTAATTCTCTTGCAAGTGTCTTGGGATGGCTTCTAACTTTTTTTTTTTTTACTTGAAAAGGCATTTTACTCCCAGTAGATCAATACTACAGTGGTCGAATTCCAGAAATCTTGATACTGCCAATATCCTATGAAAGTCGGGTTGAGAATGTAGCAACAAAAACCCCAGGGTCTTGGTACTGCAAAATGTGTTTTGACTATCTGATTTGGACTATGGCATGCAAAACCTCACTGCACAGATAATTTGATCTGTGTTGTGAAAATCCCAACTATTCAATTTGATCTTATACTGCGATGGCAGAACCCGAACTATTGGATGTGATCTGCACAATGGTAGTTGAACCTCAATAACTTGATCTGATCTAGAAGAAAAGGTAGGGGGTAATTTTCAGATAACGGAGGGAACTATGGTAAAAAAGGAGTGTCAATTGCTACAGATTGCAATATATGCAGGGGTCCAACAATATTACTCAACCCAATCTTTCAAGGTGCTAACTATGGAGGATCGACCGTACCCTTAGTCGTACTACCTGACTACCCTAAATTATGTGTGAGTAATCTCCCTGAGTGTTGTTCTTAGTGTACTGTAGCAGCAAGACGACCGACGACTTATCTAAGGTTAAGTTTCAGGTTATCCTACGAAGCTTCCAATATACCCAAGGGTACCTAGAAGTTTAGTTTGTGCGTGGTTCTATATAATGCGCTAATACTCAAAGGGGTACCCACAGGGGTTATATGGGTGTACAACAAATGTCAAAACCTCTTGCAGTTTATGCGTGCATTCCTCCCAAAATTTGCAGGTTTATGCGCTCAACAATATATCTTGTGGTTTAATGATGATGAAACACGTCTCTAGCCTAAAAAAATAATTCTACAAAAATTGGAGGTATAGTTGGCCCTGGAAAGTGCTCTGATACCAATTGGTATTCTCTTGACCTGTGAGAAATCCATAATACTAGAAATATGAAGCAATATAGACCAAAACACATAATTATCATATGAAATGAGATAAACTACAAGATATTTTATTATTCATAAACAAAATACAATGTTCATTTGCCTCTTCGAGGGGGAAACCTCCAATAAAGTAGAGCTAAATTACAATATTACTCCATGATCTTTCCCCTACTAACTAAAACTATTTATAGCTACTGACATCAAAAACCCTAACTATTAGTTGTCCCTTGCATAACATGGGTTAACCACTTTATTTATTAACTATGGCACATTTACAACTAATTTTGGTTCCTTTTCTATCATGTGGGTCAACCACATACAATTATTATTCATGTGGATAAATATTAATGATATTTGTTGACTCTCTAAATAACTATGACTTTGAATAGGTCCCTTTGGCTTATTACATAAATAAACGGGTTAGGGTTGGACCTTAACAAAAGGTATGCATTGCATCTTTATATTTAGAACCCAATCAATTTGCATGGCATTGATGGCTTTGTTCTCGTAAACCACTTGTGACTTGGTCAACTTTTATGGAATAAATGATAACACATTATGATGACACAAAGAGCAACCCCTTCTTTAGCCAATTGGTATATCTCAAACAAAAAGGTTTAATGGCGAAGCACATTGAGGAAATTCAAAAATTGAATATTAGTGTAACTGATATTCCAGACAAACATAGGATTGATGTCTTCATAGGGACATTAAATGATAAAATTCAACATGAGATTCACCTTTGGGAACCTAATTCATTGGAAAAGGAATTTATGGCGGCAATAAAAGTTGACAACAAAATTATGGAAACAAGGAAGTCTACCTCCCACAACTATAAAGATGGAAGTGTTGCTGCTCTTAGCCTTCCAAAACATACAAGGTTGAAACCAAAAAAATTGAATGAAAAAAGAGAAAAAGGGCTTTGTTATAGTTTTGATAAAAAAATACAATAAAGGTCATAAGTGTGCTAAGAATAAATTATTTTACATAGATTGTGAAGAGGAGGAAGAAAAGGAACAAGAAACATCAAGAAAAGAGAATATACACCAGGAGCCAATCCTAGAGAAAGAAGAAATGAATCTGACCATATCTTGTAATGCATTGCTGGGAATTACACTCCTCAAACTCTCAAGATAAAAGGATATATCAAGAATAAAAAGGTAATAATGTTGATTGATTTAGGTAGTACCCAAAATTTTATTCATTGTAAGATAGCCAAGGAATTGAAATATTTTCTATATCCATCACTAGCACTAGAGTGTCAAGTGATGGTTGAAAATATAGGAACTATAAATTGTTTTGGATAGTGTAATAATATCAAGATAACCATGTGAGAATATGTATTGAATGGTCCAATGCTTTCCATTCCAATGGGTGGTGTTGATGTTGTACTAGGAGTCCAATGATTACACTCTATGCGGACGATAGGTTTTAATTTTCAAGAACTTTTCTTGATATATTTTGGCAAGGTAAGGAAATATAATTAAGGGGTATTACAAGGAAACCAAGGAATATAATAAACTCTAATGGCATGACCAAGCTTTTGAAGAAAGAACAAAGAGGCATAATTGGACAATTATGCTCACTAGAGGTTAAAACATTGAAATTATCTATTTCTCTGGATCTCCAAAAAGTATTGGACAATAATTACAATGTATTTGAGACTCCCAAAGGCCTCCCACGTATTCATGATTATGATCATTCTATTCACTTGATTCCAGGAAGTGTTCCTCCAAACATCGGGCCTTATAGATATCCTTATGCCCAAAAGAGTGAAATTGAACGTATGGTTTCAAACAAGTTAGAGGTTGGTATAATTAAACCTAGTCAAAGTTCTTTCTCTTTTCTAGTAGTATTGTTGCACAAGAAGGATAGATCATGGCACATGTGTCCAAATTATAGGGAGCTCAAAAAGCTCACTATTAGAGATAAATTTTCCATTCCTGTCTTTGATGAATTATTGGATGAGCTACATGGGGAAATTTACTTCACCAAGTTGGATCTTCATTCAAGATATCATTAAATTAGAATGAAGACTAAATAAATTCCAAAAACAACATTCAAAATTCATGAACGTCATTATGAATTTTTGGTCATGCATTTTGGCCTTACTAATGCACCTTCCACATTTCAAGGTTTGATGAGTTCCATTTTCAAACCCTTCCTTAGAAAAATTGTGTTTGTATTATTTGATAATATACTAATCTATAACAAGACTTGGAAGGATCATGTTCAACATGTTGACAAGGTTCTCAAATTATTTGAGGAGAGACAATGATATGAAAAAACCTCAAAATGTTTCTTTAGAGAATAGGAGGTGGAATATTTGGATCATATTGTATCTCATGAGGGTGTTAAGGTAGACCCTAACAAAATTAAATCCATTAAGGAATGGAAAATTCCCACAACCCTAAAGCATCTTCGAGGATTTCTTGGGTTGACAGGGTATTTTCACAAGTTTGCTAATAAGAGGAGCCTACTTCACTTGCCGAGTTGCAGGCTCGTCCTCTTGTTGTCACATGATTTCAACACCTATCTTATTATAAGTTATGTGATATGGTAGAGAGAGTCCAGTACCATCATGAGTTGACCAGATTGTTTGTGCTCCATCTTCATAATGGCCAAGTCACTCTAGCAAGTATGACATTCACCATGACACTGAAGGCTATTTCTCTAACAACTAGCATTCCAAAGGTCGGTGAGCAGTGGAACAAAAGGAAGCAAATTGATAAAGAACATTATGAGCCTTACATCAAGGCTGGTTATCAGAGGCATCTCAGTAGAGTTTTTCCCTTCCGATATCTGAAAGACAATTATGCTCCCTTGATGAAACTTAGAATTAAATATTTTAGCTGTGAGGGTCGATTTTCTCACCTGTATGCCTATCATATCAGATTTTTGATGCAATTTACTAGGAGGTGAATGATGAATCTCCCCTATTTTATTTTCCGGGACATTGAGAATATGACCGCCTTAGTGCAAAGGAAGCCTCCTTAGCAGCAATATAACAACATATATCATTTTGCACTTATCAAAATTGTGGTCTTGCATCAACTTGGTTTACATAACATCTCATGGGAGGATTTCATTTCACATGAGGTCTTCATAGGACCTCAAGTACCTCCAACAACTTTTCATGAGATAGGTAGACCTTCACATCAACAGGAGATTCATGAGACACAAACCGCTAGTGTGCCAGTGTTTATCACATACCAAAAGGGCACTAGAAAGTTGTTAGCAACATCAAAGTGAGTATTATCTCCACCTAGGGTGGAAGGGGTCTCACTTCCTCCATAAGAAGAGCAGGTTTAGGACAAGGGAAAGCAGCCATTACATGATGGGGGGCCTTCAGGAGGGCAAGAGATAGATTTCATTCTTATTCAAGATGATGACACTGATTTGCGCTCACAAAGCTTAAAGCTCAAGGAGATCATTCAGGATCAATAAGAGGACATTAATTATTTTTCTGTCAACCTAGAAAGAGCCAAGTGGATAATAAAATACCTGGAGCAAAGGAACAAACATCTAGAGGATCAGCAAACCATTATGGAGCTACAAAACATACGAGAAAACCGACAAGCTGCCAAGAGGAGGAAAGTCAAGATGATACCACTTGAACAAGAAATCAATGCTGATCATGAGTCTTGGCTTGAGAGGGCAAATATACACTTGAAAAAGTTTCTTGAGAATTCCAATAGGGAAAAAACTATGTTGAGGCACATGGCCTACCACTACTTGGCAAGAAACAAAGTGTGCAAGGCAAGAATTAGGAACTTGAAGGCCAAGTTGAGGAAAGCATCAAGGAAGCGAAAAGAGAAAGATAGACTTCAGATATTAGCTGAGGATTCTTTGGCCAAATACAACACTTAATGGAGGACACTCAGCCCAAATTTCAAGAAATTTGGGACACATTTTGCAATTTTGGAATTTTTGGCTTAAAAAACAGGTTTTTCTGCCCGATGCGTCGCGCCACATGGTGCTCGCTTTTGATCGGGACCTTATTTTGAGGAAAACTCAGAATTTTTGGATTTTTCATGAAAAAATATGCATGCCCACAAATGGCCAAGAAATTTTGACAGGTTTTGAGCTTCCAAAAAGGTCAAAAACACCTAAAAAATGACATTTCTGCCCCTTTTTAGACACACAGGCAGTAGTGTTGGGAGAACTTGGTTTTAGAAGGGTAAATCGAGGAAAACTTTAGAAATTCCACTTGTTAGGGAATGTAGACAGGTAGAAATTTCCAACAAGCACACGTGGAGAAAATTTTGACACAAGGAATTCCTCCAAAATCAGCTACAAAAAGGTGCTACAATAGGGAAATCAGTGCGGCGCATTGGAGGAATTTTGCTCATTTTGGCCCAAAAACTCTGTTTTTCACCTAGTTTCTTGACAGTTTGACTTTTATCTTTTTAATTTTCAAACTCATGATGTAATTTAATGTGAATTGATGTATTTTGATATAATTATGCTAAATTTTCACTCATAGAGGTAGATTCATCCATGAAAAGGTAGTTTGAAACTAAATGAATAAGTTCCCTAGTTTTTAGAGGCAAGATGTTCCACTGCCTACTTTTTAGTTCTTAGTTTAGAATTTATTGGAATAGCTCCTAAACTCATGAGCTCGACCCCTAGAGGCTAGGATGAGTTGTTGTTTGCCTATATCTTGTGATTTTTCAATCATTAGCAAAGGTTGGACTTTGGGAAAGCTTGGAGCTTCATTGTATACACATTTCAGCAGTTTGGCTAAGGAATAGACCAGGATTTGCAACACTTTATGGGATTCATGTGGCATATTTCTTTGGTATTGTGTTTCCTTCTATAATTATAAATTTACATGTGTTTTATGTATTCCATAATATTTCTTTGCTTCATCTTAACTAAATCAAATAAGAATAAAGGTAGAATCCATTGAAACTGCAGTGCTCTACCTAGGGTTTATTTTAGTTATTTATGTTTTCATCTGTTTGAAGAGGATCCATGATATTTTCTTGCCCTATTCAACTACTCACCTATCTAAAAGCTCTCCATATCATTCAATTCAAATTACCAAACCATTTTCCTACCTTGCCCCATAGATATCTCTGCAAAACTAAGCCTCATTCCTCAGACCCAAATCTGCCTTTCACATTTGAGCCAACAAAACATCATCAAATTTAATCAAACTCTTCGGCACACATACCTAGCCTAAAATCAGTCTTCACATCAGTAATCTCAAGCCTCATTGATCATATTTTGTTGAGATTGGCAAGGAGAGAGCCCTCTCCCGACCTGGTAGGGCTAGCTACTAGGTTAAGCGTGGTTTGATGTTATCCTAGATCCTACCTTTCTTAGCCTAAGGTAAATTTAGGCACTAACATAGTGGCGATCATACTGGGGAGAAATTATTTTTTTGTTAGTGTTCTTTGTTTTATAAACTACAGACAGAGCTTGAAGTTATGCCAAGTAGCCTTCGAAACACTTTTGCTTTGCATTAGCGAAAGTAGATAAACGTTGCTTCAATCAATCTCCAGTCTAGTCATATAAACATAACATCCGACTTGAAAATCACCCCAGTACATGTATCAAGTTAGATCTGATTGTTGATGGTGGACAACGATTAGACATTGGAAGGCTGGAATCATTCACCTGGTGACTCTGGTGTCGAAGAATCCCAACGTTCAGACTTTTTATGGCGACTCTACACTTCAAGAACCAGTAGCCTGAAGAATCTCTTGCTGAATCCATTGTTTTCAAAATGGTTTCGCTAGATCGAAGATATTATCCCATGAGCCAAGATCACATTTCAGGTTTTCCAAATAAAATTCTTAAGGTAAATTGGCAAAGGAATTTTCCTATGTTTAAAGATGATGATAGGAATGGTGCTGCTTTACATTTGGTTAGATTTCACATGCATATTCGTAAGTTAAAGGTTGATTTTCCTAAATATTGCTTGATGAAGATATTCATGGCCACTCTAGAAGGTGAAGCCCGATCTTGGTATGAAAGTTTGCCACCAGCTTGTATTTACTGTTTAAAGAATTTTCATACCATGTTCTTTGAAATGTATAAAGAATCTTATCCATCATTAAATTTAGTTCAGAATTGTTACAAACATGCTTATAGTTTTATTGAAAATCTTGAGAGAATTTATGAAGATGATAACTTCATTGAAGATGAGATCATGAAAGCCCTACATGAAAATCCATTGCAGCAGCATAAAGAGGATATTTATCAAGATGCGCAGGAAAATTTGCAGCTGGATCAAGATCTTACTACCGTGGAAAATGATAAAGGAGAGAGTTTTATTTCAGATCTGTCCATAGATGAAGATAGTATGCAGGAAAGTCAAGTTTCAATTTCATAATGTGATAAAGTCAAGTCGGTTATTTCAGATCTAAATTCAGATCGTGATGATCAAGGCTACCTTATTTTGAATCCCATGAAGGAGAGATCTGCTATTGAGATCATCTGGAATGAAGAAGACATAGTTATTGATCCAAATGTTCTCATTTCACTAGAACAAAGGCTTCATGAGGAGGTAATCTAGTCATTTTATGAAAAAAAAGATGAGATCTTTGTTCAAGTAAGTTAAAAACCTTCTTTCGATAACTCAATGGTAAATTATAATTTGATTGCCATGTCATTTGAAGATGATCAACAATGTTTTCAAATTTCAGAAGATCAGGGGATTAAGGACTATCATTTAGGTTTTTCATGTTTTGAAATGTTATTTCAAGAAGACAATAATCGCTTGAGAAAAACAAAAAAAAAAGTATTATATCCTCTGTCTGAAGATGAGATAGATCAACTTTTGAAAGGTCAGGTTATAGCCCAAGCTAATGCAGGTCTGCAATGTGCACATGGTCAAGAAGGTGTTGGTGAAACTTCTTCCTCTTTTTAAAATGATGATATTCTTGAAATTAGCTTTATAGATTAGTGAACAGATAATATTTTCTTTCATGAATATGATAAGGTTGTCATGTGATAATCTTGAAGATTGTTTTCTGTTTAAGAATGACCTAGACCATGAAATTGAGGAATACGAGCCTGAGAGAGACAATATGCTAGAATTTCTCATGCTCAAGGAATTTACAGCTAACACTCAGATAACAGAAGCTAATACCTCTCTATGCCTTCCTGTCACTCGGCAACCAGTCGTTCTTTCAGATCAGAATGAAGGGACTACTTGTATTTTTGTTGATGGATCTCAAGACAAGCTAGTTCTTCAGGATTTTCAAGATCCTTTCAACATTCTTTTGCAAGAATCAGAGAAGATGAATGTTGCTTGGTTCGTTAGCATAAGCCTTGGTTTTAGTTCTTATTGTGAGTTGCCTACATGTACATCATTCTGCCTGCTCGAGGAAAATGAGAGCAAAATTTCAGTATGTAGCCATCTGCTAGATTGGTTACATTGGAAGGCCCACTTCACATGATTCTACATATTTCATCAGTAGGCAGGTGGTTGTCATCATGATTTGAAAGCCCCTCAAATCTCGATGGTATACTACCATTTAAAAGCTTTGTAAGTACTTGTTTTAGTTAAGTCAGTCTTGAGTCATTTTTTGTTTCAGTCAGTTTAAAGATAGTTTCAGCTGAGTGTCCAGTTTTAGCTTTTGAGAGTCTTGTTTCAGTTTTGAATTAAGTCAATTAAACTACGAGTCTTGAGTCAAAGTTTCATAGTAATTGCTTTTGGGTGTTTTGAAGCTATTGACACCATAGCCTAATGGACGAAGGCACTGTCTGCTTTCCCAGAGGTCTATAGTTCTTGGCACCTCTAAGGAGCTACCATCCCCATTGGATCCAATGTTAGTGTCGGTATCTTCATCCCTCCATTAGTGATCAAATTCTCTTGTTGCATTACATGTTAGGTGTCTCGCTCGGTCAGCTGCATTCCATTAGGATCATGGATCATCTCAAGGAAAATTTTAAGGATGGAAAGTTTTCTTGAAGTTTAAAAACATTGGCGAATCTCACTAATCCCTAATATGCAAACTATAAAGTGTTTATTGATATATTTGTAAAATTATTCAAATTTATAATGATTTTATATATAATATCTATATAATGTTGGCGATTTTTAAGGTAAACTAATTTTATATTCTAAAATTTGGGCGAATCATATTTTATAAAAATTGGAAATTGGAGATTTTTTTTGTGGAAAAATCATGGAAAATTAGCCCACTGGGCGAATATTAGCCCCTAAAATTTTCCATGGATCATCTGATGGTAGTGGCTTATTGGAAATTTTCCCTCATGTCCTTTACCTGCTGGCCCATTTTCATTCATCTAGATTATTTGTAGTCAATTCTTGTCTTTAAATTTGCAAATGTCATTTTTAGGGTTTTCAGTCTCATTAGGTCTAGGGTTTCGTCAAAAAGGTCTTCAAAATGCTTAATAATGATCAGCAGGCACATTAGGAGGTCAAATAAAGTTCCAGTACCAATAATTTCCATAATCACATACTCAGTGATTGATTTTTCGTTAAAACCCTGTTTTGAGGAAAAACAAAGTATTTTATGTTTTTATGTATAAATTTGATGTAATTTCCATTCTTCCATATGTAATAACTTCAGTGGCGACCCTGGTCACCTTGCCAAGCTTCAACAACTCCATCACCTACAAGCCAAACAAAAAGTCAAAGAATTCAGTTCATTAAAGGCAAAAATAAAGCAAACTGCCCAAAAACAGAGTTTGAAAAGCAAGTCAAATGCAAACATTACAAAGTGGGTTTTTGATAAGTGAAAAAATTAAAATCTTTTGTATATAAACCATTTTTCATGTTCAAAGAGCTCATTTGCATCTAAAGGATAAAGACTGAGCAAGAGAAAGGCCGCGTTGGAGAAAAAGAGCAAACTTGCAGCAAATTGTGCAAATTTCAGGGGCACGACGCATTGGGTCGTGGCCGCGGCACATTGGGCCACCCTCTGCAGTGTTACACTTACACTAGCATGGTGCATTGAGTTTCTGGCATGGCACATAGGGCTTCAAGTCGATTTCACCCAAAAAATCTCCCAAATTTGCAAAATTTGCTCAATCTTTAGGTGTCCAAGTAAGTCAAGCATTCTTCCACTACCAGTGAATGAGTTTCTCTTAAAGTTTATGGTGATTTAATGAGAAAAACTTGAAACCTACCTCCTTGCAATTTTTTCCAAAAAACAGTTGCATAGGGTTTACAATTTGTGTTTTTTCTGCCAATTCCACTCCATCACTCCCTCACTCTTTGATTCCCTCATTCATTCTCCAGTTTCATCAACCCATTCCCTAACTCCTACTATCCCAAACCCTATTTAAAAATCCCCAAACCCTAATTGCTATCCCAAAGCCTAATTACTATCCCTAAACCCCCTATTCCCCAAAATCATGTGGAAAACATTCCCAAAACCCCTCATATCCTCTCCCTCCACAGTCCTCATACATTCTCATATATTTAGTAGAAAAACCTAAAGACGCCATAAATCGCTTCATACTCATCTAAGAAAACTCAAAAATTAGCAAGCATGGAGTCAGATCCTTCCTATGATCGAGATGAGGAGACACACAATGATTCTTCTAGAGAAATACATGCACCAAGGAGACCTCACAAGGGGGGTAAACATATACGAGAGGAGCCTACTTCACTTGCCAAGATGCAAACCTATCCTCTTGCTGTCACATGCTTTCAACACCAATCTTGTTATCAATTCTGTGAGATGGTAGAGAGAGTCCAGTACCATCATGAGTTGGCCAGATTGTTTGTGCTCCATCTTCATAGTGGCCAAGTCACTCTAATAGGTATGACATTCACCTTGACATCAGAGGCTATTTCTCTAGCAACTGGCATTCCAAATGTCGGTGAGCAGTGGAATAAAAGGAAACAAATTGACAGAGAACTTTATGAGTGTTACATCAAGGCTGGTTATCAGAGGCATCTCAGTATAGTTTTTCCCTTACGGTATCTGAAAGACATTTATTCTCCCTTGATGAAACTCATAATTAAATATTTCCGCTGTGAGGGCTGGTTTTCTCGCCTGTATGCCTATCATATCAAATTGTTGATGCACTTTACTAGGGTGAGAATGATGAATTTCCCCTATTTTATTTACCAAAACATTGAGAAGATGACCACCTTAGTGCAAAGGAAGCCTCCTCGTCAGCAATATAACAACATATATCATTTTGCACTAATCAAAATTGTGGTCTTGCATCAACTTGGTTTACAGAACATCTCATGGGAGGATTTAATTTCACATGAGGTCTTCACAGGTCCTCAAGTACCTCTAGCAACTCTTCATGAGACAGGTGGACCTTCACATCAACAGGAGATTCATGAGACACAAACCGCTAGTGTGCCAGTGTTTATCACCTACCAAAAGGGCACTAGAAGGTTGTTTGCAGCAGCAAAGCGAGTATTATCTCCACCCGAGGTGCAATGGGTCTCACTTCCTCCATCAGCAGAGTAGGTTCAGGATAAGGGCAAGCTGCCATTACATGATGCAGGGCCTTCAGGAGGGTAGGAGACAGATTTCATTCTTATTCAGGATGATGACACTGATTTGGTCTCACAAATCTCAAAGATCAAGGAGATCATTCAGGAGCAACAAGCCGAAATTAATTATTTGTCTCTCAACCTAGAAAGAGCCAATTGGATAATCAAATACCTGGAGCAAAGGAACAAACACCTAGAGGATCAGCAAACCATTATGGAGCTACAAAACATACAAGAAAATTGGCAAGCTGCTAAGAGGATGAAAGTCAAGCTGACACCACTTGAACAAGAAATCGATGTTGATCGTGAGTCTTGGCTTGAGAGGGAAAATATCCACTTGGAAGAGTTTCTTGAGAAGGCCAACAAGGAAAAAACTATGTTGAGGCACATGGCCTCCCACTACTTGGCGAGAAACAAAGTGTGCAAGGCAAGAATTAGGAACTTGAAGGCCAAGTTGAGGAAATCATCAAGGAAGCGAAAAGAGAAAAATAGACTTCAGATCTTGGCTGAGGCTTCCTTTCCCAACATAGCAGTTAATGGAGGACACTTAGCCCAAATTTCAAGAAATTTGGGACACTTTTTGCAATTTTGGAATTTTTGGCTTAAAAAACATGTTTTTATGCCCGATGTGTCGTGCCACTTGGTGCTCGCTTTTGATGGGGACCTCCTTTTAAAGAAATCTTAGCATTTTTAAAATTTTCATGGAAAAATATACATGCCCACAAATGGCCAAGAATTTTTGACAAGTTTTGAGCTTCCAAAAAGGTCAAAAACACCTAAAAAATGACCTTTCTGCCCCTTGTTGGACACACAGGAAGCAGTGTTGTGCGAACTCATTTTTGGTGTGGAAAATGGAGGTCAAATTTAGAAATTTCACTTTTTCTAGAAAGTAGACAGGTAGAACTTTTCAACAAGCACACTTGGAGCAAATTTGGACACTGGGAAGGCCTCCAAAATTAGTTTCAAAAAGGCGCCATGCATAGGGAAATTAGCACAGCGCATTGGAGGAATTTTGCTCATTTTGGCCCAAAAACTCTATTTTTTTCCTAGTTTCTAGACGGTTTGACTTTTCTCCTTCTAATTGTCAAACTCATGGTGTAATTTAATGTGAATTGATGGATTTTTATGTAATTATGCTAAATTTTCACTCATAGAGGTAGATTCATCCATGAAAAGGTAGTTTGCAACTAAATGAATCAGTTCCCTAGTTTTTAGAGGCAAGCTGTTCCACTGCCTACTTTTTAGTTCTCAGTTTAGAATTTGTTGGAACAGCTCCTAAACTCATGATCTTGACCCCTAGAGGCTAGGATGAGTTGTTTTTTGCCTATATCTTGTGATTTTTCAATTATTAGCAAAGATTTCAGCAGTTTGGCTAAGGAATAGACCAGGGTTTGCAGCACTTTATGGGATTCATGTGGCATCTTACTTTTGTATTGTGTTTACTTTGGTAATTGTACGTTTACATGTGTTTTATGTATGCCATCATATTTCCTTGCTTCATATTAACTAAATAAAAAAGGATAAAGGTAGATTCCATTGAAATTGTAGTGCTCTACCTAGGGTTTGTTTAGTTATTTATGTTTTCATCTATTTGAAGAGGATCCCTGAGATTTTATTGCCCTCTTCAACTCCTCACCTGTCTAAAATCTCTTCATATCATTCAATTCGAAGTACCAAACCATTTTCCTACCTTGCCCCATAGAGATCTCTGCAAAACTGAGCCTCATTCCCCAGACCCAAATCTGCCTTTCACATTTGAGCTACAAAACATCATCAAATTTAATCAAAGTCTTTTGCACACATACCTAGGCTAAAATCAATTTTTACATCATTCATCTCAAGCCTCATTGATCATATTTTGCTGAGATTGACAAGGAGAGATCCCTCTCTTGACCTGGTAAGGTTAGCTACCAGGTTAAGCATGGTTTGATGTTATCCTAGATCCTACCTTTCTCAGCCTGAGGTAGATCTAGGTACTAACATGTATTACAGATCATTTTCGAGAGATTCAACCCTCTCGACTAAAATGACTTTTTGACCACTTAGGTCATTGAAATTCACTCTTTTAGCCACAACATGTGAACAAACCTTCACATTGTTGGTTAAGTCTGGATGCTCCTGCATCAGACTCCCGAGGAAGAAAAGAATCATCCCTCAGACTTTCAGGGTTTAATCCATACTTCTACAACTCTGTTGTTGTCAACCAACTAGCATCCTCCACTGGTTGTCCTTTCTATTTGACTAGATATTGGTAATAAACTTGTCCTCTAGTTCTTTTGGATACTCGTTTCTCCAAAACAGTTTCCACCTCTCTCTTAACGTTCTTTGGCATTTGTTCTTCCCAGTTCAAAGTTTGAACTTTGTCTTCTGTAATTTCCTCTTGTAGCTCTATTTCTATCTCCTTGTATGGATACAAATCCACAACATTGAAGATAGGTGATATTCCAATCCCTTTTGGCAATTCAATTTCATAAGAATTAGTTAAAAACTTTCTTACAATTATACATGGTCCTATCTTTTTCATTTTCAGTTTATTGTAAGTCTTAGCAAGAAATCTTTCTTTTCTCAAATTTACCATCACTAAATCTCCCATATGGAATTCTTTCTCTCTTATTTTCATATCTACTCTCTGTTTGTATTTATTACTACTTTCCTGCAATCTTCCTTTAACATCTTCTTGTATTCTCTGCATCTGCTCTATAAATTTTTCATCTTTTGCACTTCTTGTCTCCTGTTTACCCAAATTTCTGAGCTCATATACACCTCTTGGATTCATCCCAAAAACAATATGAAATGGACTCATTCTAGTACTTTGGTTTGGTGTGTCATTATAAGCAAAGTCAGTCTGAGCTAGTGCTAAATCCCACTGCTTAGGGTTTTGATACACTAAACTTCTCAATATGTTTCCCAAGCTTCGGTTTACTACTTCAGTTTGTCCACCTGTTTAAGGATGGTATGCTGAACTGAAACTGAGGTTATCTCCTAGTTTCTTCCAAAGAGTCCTCCAGAAATGCCCTACAAACTTTGTATCTCTATCAGACACAATACTTATAGGCAATCCATGTAATCTTACAATTTCTGAAAAAAATAGATTAGTAATATGTGTTGCATCACTCTCTTTTTACATGCAATGAAATGTGCCATCTTGGAAAATAATCTACCACAACATAAACTAAATCATTCCCCCTTTGAGTTTTAGGTAACCCCAAAACAAAATCCATGCTAATTGCATCCCATGGTCGGTTTGGTATTGCCAATGGCTGGTACAATCCTATATTCTAGCTTCTCCCTTTAGCGTATTGACATATCCTATACTTCCCAACAAATCTCTTAACATCAGTCTGCATCTTTGGCCAATAATAAAAAGCATTTACCTGAGCAAAGGTTATGTCTTGTCCAGAGTGACGAGATAATCCTCCACTATGTTTCTCCTTTATTATGTTTTCCCTCATAGAACATTTGGGAATACACAACTTGTTGCCTTTAAACATTAAACCTCCCTAGATAAGATAATCTAACCACTGACTTCTATTATGAGCTATTGGAGTTTGAACTTCTGTGTAAATATCTTTGAAATTTGTATCATCTTTATACATTTCAACCATTTCCTCAAATCCTACAACACCAACTTTTAATTCTTGCACAATGAAATTTAGCTTGCTTAAAGTATCAAAGACTTTATTCAACTTACCACTTGTGTGATTTATCATAAAATTAAAGGTCTGCAAAAGCTCTGCCCACTTGGCATGTTTCTAGTTCAATTTTAGTTGGTTGTTTATGAACTGCAATGCATGATTGTCAGAATACAATATAAACTCCTTTGGTAGCAAATAATATCTCCATTTTTTAAAGCTTTTAGAATAGCATAAAATTCATTATCATAATAAGAATACTTCTTCTTCTCTTCATTTAATTTCTCACCGAAGTATGCTATTGGTCTCTATTCCTAACTCAAAACTGCTCCAATTGCAACTCCACTAGCATCTGTTTCAACTTGAAATACTTTTCCAAAATCAAGTAAAGCTAAAACTAGTTTCTATGTGATTTTTCTCTTCATCAACTTAAAATTCCTGTCTACTACTTCTTTCCACTTGAACGGTTGATTAGTCTCCTTGATTGTTTCAAGAATTGGTGCACAAATTTGACTAAACCTTCTGATAAATTTCCTATAAAAACTTGCAATACCATGAGAACTTCTTACCTCAAATATATTCCTTGGAATAGGTCTGTTCCAAATTGCTTGGACTTTCTTTGGATCCATTTTCAACCCTTATTTAGAAACTACAAATCCCAAGTAAATTAATTCTTCTTTCATGAAACTACATTTCTTCAGATTTATCTGTAGCTTCTTCCTGTAGAGTTCTTAAAACCATTTTCAGATGCTCTAGATGTTCTTCTTTACTTCTGCTAAAAGCCATAATATCATCAAGATAAACAATAACAAACTTGCCTGCATATTCCTTCAAGACTTCATTCATCAATCTCATGAACATGCTAGGTTCATTAGTGAGTCCAAAAGGCATCACTAACCACTCATACAACCCACTGTTCGTTTTAAATGTAGTCTTCCATTCATCTCCTTCTCAATTCTTATTTGATGATATCCACTCTTCAAATCTATTTTAGTAAAATATTTTGACCCACTCAAACAATCCGTCAAATCATCCATGCATGGCATAGGAAATATATACCTGATAGTGATCTTATTTATGGCTCTGGAATCTGTGCACATATGCCATTCACCTCCTTTCTTTGGACTGAGTACCATTGGCATAGCACATGGACTAAGACTCTCTCTGATTAGTCCTTTATGCACCAATTCTTGCACTTGTCTCCCAATTTCTGCATTCCCTTGAGGAGTCAATCTATACGCTGCTTTGTTTGGCAAACTTGCTCCTGGTATTAGATCAATATGATGACTAATACTCCTGATTGGCGGCAATGCATTTGGAAACTCATCCACAATAATATCAGCGAAATCATTTAGCAGAGTTTTGATTTCTTCAGGTAAATCATCTAAGTTTGTGGAGGTTAAAATAGCCTTAGGTCTCCCTACGACAGCAAAATGCATTTCTTCACCTTTTCCTACCTCTTGCAACAACTCCGTTCCACTCATCATCATAGCACTATTTCCAGGCGCTCCTTTGTCAGTATCATCCTTCAATGGAAATAGTGTATGTTTATTTCCATTCTTATCCAGAGTATAAGTATTTTTCCTCCCATCATGAATAGCTTTCTGATGAAACTGCCACGGTCTTCCGAACAATACATGGCATAAATTCATTGGCATTACATCACACAATATCACATCCTTATATGTACCAATCTATATCTCTGCCTTGCATTTTTCTGTCACAATAATCTGATGTCCTTTCTGCAACCATGACACTCTGTAAGGAGTAGGGTATATTGTCTTCACCAATCCCAAATTTTCCACCATCTCTATAGAAACAAGGTTATCAGTACTTCCACTGTCAATTATCACTTTACAACATTTACCTTTGGATTTGCATGTAGTTTTGAATATACTCTTCCTCTGCATTGGTTCTTCAGTCTTTTTCTTTGCCTTCAACAATGCCCTTTTCATCAACAAAGATTCTCCTACTTTAGGGGATTCTTCCCTTTCCATAATTTGAGGTGCTTCTGGCTTTGCCTCAGCCACATTCACATTCCTTTGACTTACTGGTTTATTATGAGGATAGTCCCACAACACATGTCCCCATTCTCCACATGTGTAACACTGAACATCTCTTCCTCAACCTCTTCCTTTGGGCGCAAATATTCCTCTATTAAAATCTCCTCTATGTGGTGGTCTGCTACTTGAACTTCTTGCTTCTTGCTGATGTTGCTAAAACCTTGGTTTGGTAGTTCCTCTACCTCTTACTGAAATTTTCCCTCTATTCCTATGACTTTGTTTTGTCAACATATTCTCATCTGCCTTCAAACCTACTTGATAGGAATCTTCAATAGTCTTTAGACTCAGCAAGCTAATCTCATCCTGAATGGCGTATCTTAAGCCATTGATATATCTAGCTACCTTCTCCATATCATCCTCTGCATGTCATACTCTAATACTCAATCTATAAATCTCTTATGTTTATTCTTTAACAAACATTCCTTTTTGCCTTAAATTCTCTAATTGTTTTAAAAGATTTAATTGATAATCTTTTGGCATAAATTTAGCTTTCATTTTACTCACCATTTTGTCCCATCGCTTGATCTTGGACTTTCTTTTTCTCGTTCTAGATGCTTGTAGCTCATCCCACCAAATAGTTGCATGACCATTCAATCTAGTAACTGAAAACTTCACCTTATTTTTGTCATCAATCTCTTGATAGTCAAAATATTTGTCCAGTGCACTGATCCAATCCATCAGCTCTTCAGCATTGAAACTCCCTTCATACATAGGAATTTCCACCTTTGGTTTTCCACCTACGTTAGCCAACATCTTGATGACTTTGGTAGTTTCATTTTCCTCCTCTTCTTATTCATCAGAAGATGCTTCTGCAACACTTTCAACCCCCTCATCAGGTGATCTCCTTTGTGCAGTCTCATTATGTCCATCCTTGTACGCAAACTCTAGATCTCCTCCAACAAAACTGCATTTGCTTTAGGTGTTCCTCAACCTATGCCGGCTCCTCTCCTTGGCAGCATGTTTACTGGAGTCAAACTCAATCTCTATGCTCTGATACCAAAAATGATGGAGATTGCCAATTGAATAGCAACTGAACAACAATTGAACAACAACCGACAATTTAATAACATTGCAATTGAACAACAATCTGCATTGAGCAGTAGTTGAATTGAACAATAGTTGGATTGAACAACAATCAAATTGAATAGCAATCCATAATTGAACAACAATCGAATTGAACAGGAGTCGAATTGAATAGCAATCTATAATTGAACAACAATATGGTGATTGAACAACACTTCTGGAATTGAACAACAACTGCGATTGAACAACATTTCCATCTACGTCATTGATCTCCTCTCCAAATCTAACGGTCACGAGTGATATCACATAGGGGAACTTGTGCGATGTTTACCTGCCTCATGAGCCAATATGATTTATAAACCTTGGTCTATGAAAGTTCAGGTCCGAGTTTAGACATAAACTCCAGCCTCTTTTAAACCCCGATATGACTTGGATAATAGAATTAATCAATCCTACGCCTCGCGGGATTTCAACTAACACATAGGTTAAACACAGGCTTAACCCCATTGTTGATGGTGATGTCAGCTATTGACTTTGCAATCTACGTATATGATTGCGTACGGGACTTCAATGCGATCAAGTCTCTTTATGATCTTCTACCCCTACTATTGATACTAGAAACTGAAATTAGTGCTAAAACACCTGATTAAAAAATAAGCACAATGAAAATACCCATATGCGCTTTAGAACACGGATACATAGAATAAATGAGAGTTTCAACCAGGACTAATACATAGATACACAACACATCAAATTCCTTCAATATATTAATGGTTATAGAGCCTTGGCCCTCTCGTCTCAATCACAACGAATTTACAGACCTCTATTTCAATCTGAAACCCCTCTCTATCACTCGACTCTCACCTCTCGCTCAATCCTTAATCATCTCAACTAAACCCTCTTCATCACATTTTCTTATTTTTGTGAGTCGAATCCTACTCTAACTGTACGAACAACTCAATCTCTATTTTAAACAATATAACAATCAAATATCTATTTTCAAGCTCCACTACACACCTACGCTAACAACTTATCCTTCAATCTAAAATAAGACAATTTCCTAACTATTACAACAATGTATTATAGATCATTTTCGAAAGATACAACCCTCTCGACTAAGCTAAATTTTTGACCACTCAGGTCAGTGAAATTCACTCTTTTAGCCACAACATGTGAACAAACCTTCACATTGTTGGCTAGTCTGGATGTTCCCGCATCACTACATGATAACCATAATGACATGACACCCATACCTCTTATTAGAGCTTTATAACACAACTCTGTTAATTTTCAGATTGTTCTATATTGTATCAATTACTTTAGCCCAATTCCAAACTTCAATTAGCAATATTTCCAATTACAATTATTATTTCCATTCATCAATAGTAATTGAAGATAGAACAATATATGCATTGACAAAGAAGATAATAAGAACATCAACAAGAGACACAAAATTTGGTCAAAGACCAGGGGAAAAACCCACTAGGGGAAAACCCTTTGAAATTCCTCTTTTGTTAGATTGTCATAAAACTTTCAGCAAAGAGTACAATGAGCCCAATAAAATATTATCATTAATATAATCCAACAACTCTAGAAACCAATTTGTAGTGGTAGAATATATCATAGACAACTTGATTTAGACTTCAGATAGCTTCAGGAAACTTTGGATAATAGTCATCTATAGTCAAACCCCTGGAGACTCCCTTCAGGTTAGCGTGTGTTTGTTTGTAGATTCTTAGACGTTTCCTTGATAATAGCATGTGTTTTTCTAGGGATGAAATTACCCAGTTTTGTGCCAGTGCCCAAAGAAGAAACACTTGTTTTGTGGGAGCTTCGAATTTGAGACTTCGTACCTCCATACAACCTTTTCATTTACCAATGTGCCGAACCATATCAAATAGAAGAGAACAAGATGCTTGATATTGTGATGTCGAAATGAGCTTGTAGGTCAATTTTATTTATAGGATTCTAAGGGTGTCCAACAATGTCCATTTGATGTTGAGGTTTATCTGTCCAAGTGTGCATGAGAGTGAAGCCGACCTAATCCAATATCCATGAGTGGGTGCACAAAATAAAAAACCAACTTCTTCTTGTCCAAATGAGGTGATCTTTAGGTCAATTTTGGTCCTCTCGAAAAGAGGAACTCAATTCCATCTCCATCAAATGTGTAGTCCAAAGTAGAATTTGACCACATTTGCATATTTTTAACACTCCCTCTCAATGTAAAACATGTCCATTGATCAATGTGTAATCATGTCATGATCTGTACAATATACTCAACTATATCTACTGAAACATCCTAAAATCTAAATAAGAAGAATCATGTGGAGAAAAAGATACCACCCTCTATCAATGGGCTACAACCCCGAATATTTATCTGTGGGATACTACCTAGAAATATGTATTTGGTGTACTACTCGGAAATATCATGGGGGAGCTACAACTCAACCCATATCGAGAAATAGGTGAAGTAGAGGAGCTACTACTCAACCCATCCTATTTTCTACTGATATTCCTAGAAATGAACCTTAAGAGTCATAGGCTAGAACACCTGCATCATAATCCTATCTTGGGCGAGACACCTGACTTACCAAAGGTAAGGATCTCACACCCCCAAGCTTCCTCACTCGTTTCCCAGATGGAGAGGGATAATCCCAACAAGCCCAACTTGTGGGTATGAGGCCAACTAGGGTATACTCTACAAAGACCAAGATAGGGTGAGCTACTACTCCAAACCTATGGGTAACAGATAAGGGTGATACCCTATTGTCTAGAGTTCCCTAGACCCCAAATCCCTCTATCTCAATTCCTCACCCTTGGAACTCAGATAGGGGGGAAGAGTATGGCTCAGTGTCCTCAATTAGTGGTGCCCCTTATCAGGAGGGGACATATCCATCATTCCAAGCTACTCTTTGAAGATTAAGAACTTCCCTTTCAGCAAATCCTTCGTGATAATATATACAATATTATCATCTTTCAATATGTGATGGAGTAAATGGCTCCTCTTTGCACCATATCAAGAATAAAGTCATATCAAATCTCTATGTCATTGGACTTGTCATGAATAATAGGATTCTCTGCCAAATGGATTCCACTCTTATTGTCATAATATATCATTGTATTTTACAAGACCTACTCAGATATCTCTCCAAATATCTTCCTCAACTAAATTGCTTTGTAACTAGCCATGCTAGCAGCAATATACTCTACCTCGGCACTATTCAAGGATACAAACGTTTTCTTCCTGCTCATCCAAGATATCATGGCGGATCCAATACTAAAACAGCATCTTGACGTACTCTTGTCAATAAAATTTCCTGCCCAATCAGCATCAGTGTATCCATGAAGTCAAACATCTCTGGTAGAGTATCTCACACCAAGTATAATCGTCCCCTGCAAATATCTCAAAATGTGTTTGGCAGCGGTCCAATGTGCATGGAGAGGCTCGGTCATGAATTGACTCAACGTGTTCACTACATAACATATGTCCAGACTGGTGTTCACAAGGAACATCAGAGCCCCAATCAACTTTCTATACTTGAATGGATTCTCCAAATTGGGTCCTACAACTTCTCCACATAACTTCTTGAAGTTCATTTCCATTGGTGGAATTGCATTCTATCATTCCAATTCTTTCCAATAGATTCACAATGTATTTTCCTTGTGAAAGGAAAATCTCAATGGGCCTTTGCCACACCTCAAGGCCTAGAAAATAGGGCATGAGTCCAAGGTCATTCATTTTGAATTCATAGGATATCTCCCTCTTACATTTAATCATCAAAGGCTCACTACATGTTAGGAAAAGATCATCAACATATAGAACCAAAATCAACAACATACCTTAGAATACCTTGAAGTAGAGGTTGGGATCAACATTGCTTCTTTTGAATCCCAAATTCACCAAATAACTATCTATGTAGACATACCATGCTCTTGGGCCTTGCTTCAATCCATACAATTCCTTATTTAATCTACAAATGTGTGTCTTTCGATGTTCTACTTCAAATCCCTGTGTTTTTTCAACGCATACTTATTCTTGCAGCATGCCATGGAGGAATGTGACCTTTACATCCATCTAATGAAGGGTCCATCCTTAAATTACGGCAAGGGAACCTATCGAACAGTGGTTGTATATGGAGCCACAGGTGCAAATATATCATCATAATCTTCTCCCTATTTCTAGGAGAATCCTCAAGCCACAAACCTCCCCTTGTATTTTTCAATGCTTCCATCAATTCCATTCTTGATCTTGAATAAGCACTTTGAAGTTACCACATATTTCCACTTTGTTCTCGGCACAACATCCCATACATCATTATTCATAATATATTCATATTCCTCATCCATATCATCTTTCCAAACTTGTTCTCTTACAACTTCATTGAATGTGGAAGATTCAGTTTGAATCATAATGATCATGGATGCAACATATTCCTGGTACCTACATGGCTTCTTCCTTTCTCTAAATGATCTTTAGATGGCCACATAACTATCAACATCCTAAAGAGTGTCATGAAGCCAAGGTGGTCTCTTCCTAGTAGGAGTATTACTAGGAGTAGAATCTACGAAATCCATGGGATCCATGGGATCATCAATAATATCAATCTCGGACTCAGGCATGGATGAGCTATCCAAGATATCCATATCACCATTCTTCTTGGGAGGAGGAGGTAGAGGAAGGTCTATCTCTTTTCTAAGAGTGGCATCTTCATCAAATGTAACATCCCTGCTAATTTCGATATTCCTTTGACCCGAAATATATATTCTAAATGATTTAGAATTTTCACAATACCCAACAAACATACCTTTTCTTCCTATAGTTTCCAGTTTGTTCCTTTCATCCTTCAGAACATGGAAATATATGGGACATCCAAATATGTGGAGATGACTAATTTCGGGCTTCACACTTGTAAATACTTCTTCAAGAGATTTTTTTCCAAAGATTGATGAGGCACCCTGTTTTGAACATATATAGAAGCATGTGAAGCTTCGACCCAAAGAAATTTAGGAAACTTTCGATCATGGAGCATCGCTCGAGTGGCTTCTACTATAGACCTATTCTTCCTTTCAGTAAGACTATTTTTTTTGGGAGTATATGGCACAATTGTTTCCTTATTGACACCTTCCTTTTTACAAAATTCAATGAATTCATTTGACATGTATTCTCCACCATTATCGAACCTGAATATTTTGATCTTATTCCCTGTTTTTCAACTAATTCTTTGAACTCCTTAAATGTTTCAAAGGCTTCATCATTATGCTTCAAATAGTATATCCATGTCTTTCCTGAAAATTCATCAATGAATGTGATGTAGTAGAGGTATCCACTAATAGAGTGCACGAGCATCGGTCCACATTTTTCGGAATAAATGAGATGGATGATGTCAGTGGTCTTGTTTTCACTAGAGGGGGAATGGCCCCCTTGTCATTTTTCCACTAGCACATCCCAAACATACTCCATCATGTTGAGCTTTAACCTTTGGAATCCTTGAGACCAATTTCTCCAATTTCAGAAGAGCATCATAATGAAGATGAGCCAACCTTTGGTGCCATCATTCACTTAGATGATTTGTATTATGAACCAATGCTAGTAGTTGTATTCTAGTGAACCCTTAGAGTCCTTCATATCTTGTTACCAAAGTGAATGCATCTCTCATAAGTGATCCAAAAGGCCAAGTAAGAACCGTTACTGTGATGAAATCAACCCTCATCCCTTTACCTTCCAAAGCGGATATTGATACTAAAATCTTCTTTAACCCATGCACATACATTACATCATGTAGTACAATAGATTCGCCAAAATTAAAATGAAATTTGATGGGTCCAAAATATTTAACAGGATTAGTGGAGTTGTCTACAAGAATTATTTTCAAATTTGACTCCCTCTCTACCAAGTTAGAGAGAAATTCCTTGTAACCAGAGAAGTGATGAGTGGCCCCACTATCAACCAACCAACTATCCCATAGATCTGAAGGAGATGAACTAGTAAGAGGGAAAATACGAATATATTCAGATTGATTTGCAACATTACTACCATACCTGGGAATTTTGACTTATTATGTGGATGACAATCTTCTTCATGGTCATTTGTAGCATCTTTTCATCTTCTATTATTTATTCCATTGTGGTTGTTGGGTGCAGGAATTACAGTTAAGCAAGCTCCTTTCAACACATAATTTCTAAACCTCGGGTTTCATACACTTCCAGGCGTAGCACAGGAAAAGCCAAGAAACGATATGAACCTTATCTAATTGTATTCCTAATTCATAAATGACAAATTTATAGAATCGAAAGGGTAATGATGATCAACTAGAAATTGATACTCAAAGAAATTCTAGTGCTAGAATAAATGTTTGCAGAAAATAAAATGGATTCTTAATTCATTGTGAGCAATCTTAACTAATAAAATGACCCTTTATATTTACCTTCATTGAGATAATGTGATAAATAAGTTATTCAATGTCTTTGTATTCTTTGGAGATATTCTTTCTTGCACTAAGCTATTATTCTTGTACTACAACAACGTCCCTGTAACAGAACGTTGTGCGTGCACTGGAATGAGGTTTAGATACCAAAAGGATGTTTTGTACTTGTACTGAAGTTTTGACTTGTGTGCAGGAGTGCTAAGTCTCTAGGCTAGAACACTCTAATCTTGTACCAGTCTGAGGTTCTTGCACCAGATAATTAATATTTCTGCACTTGATTTCTAGATTACTTTCGAAAAATAAAAAGTGCGTTAAGTGAAATAGAGTGCAAAGCAAACATAATTTGAAAGTAAATTCTCACAAGCAGAAATATACTTCAACCAAACTTAGATTCTAGACAGGAAATTATTTTCAAAAGTTAAAGTAAATCTTTCTTTAAAACAAAAAAGTCTTCTATATAATTATGGAAATCATATGGTTGTGTGAACAAGATTTTCCTGAGATAGTTGTGCATTTAGATCTTCCTTTTTAAATTTTCAACTGAGAGGGTTCATTCAATAATTAATTGTGAAACTCAATGCTTTCTTCGAAAGTGTTTAGTGCAAGCACAAACCTGTAAGTTATTATAGTGTTTAGTCCATATTCATCACAACACAATTAAATCTTAAGTGAAACCTTAGATATTAATAATGCCCTTAGTTTAGAAACAAAAGACAATCTTGCAGGAAGGAATAAAGAAATTTTGCGAAAGGAAAGGAGTAAAATAATTGTGAAACTGAACCAATGAAATCAACTTGCAAAACCAAAAATGCACTAGCACATGCATCATGCTTGTACTGATCTAGTAGAAATGAAATAAAGCATTACAAAGGAAAGCTTATGGAAATTAAAATCAAATACTTCTAAGATTGCATACCATGGATCCATAACAAAATAACTATAAATCAAATCGAATCTATAACTTGTGAAGAAAATCAAAGTAAATAACAAATTCATGCCTACACTTTAAATTAAGTTAACACGCCTCTAAAGAAAGGGAGAACAAGCTGGGTTGGTTGGGCCCTGGCCAACCATCTCATTTCCTTGTTAAGAAATTGAGAAATGTAGTCAATCAAATATTCATCACAACACAAATGGAAAATGAAACTGCATACCAGCACATTCCTTTATATTAGTTTCAGAAGAAAAAATACATCTTAGATATACGATCTAGCCCAGAGAGGCGATACTCCAAAATAATTACAATCTCTAGCAAAATTTTACCATAAAATCACTCCTTAATTCCTATAAGAGTTTTACATTATATACAAGCCTTCAGGCCTACAACCATAATGAAATCATAACAGTATATTAACTAAGCTTTTCGGTTGTTTATAAAATACTAATCTAAGATATCTAGCCAAGGTCTTGATCTTCAATCCATTGATTTCTCTCCTGCTCTAATCCCAACTCTAGGTAAACTAATCATTTACTAAAGATACGCATCAGTTGGTGAGATGTCATGGGAGTAGAGGAATCTTCCAAATGGTGCAAGAATCCTACCAATGAGCTGTCACGGGAGCACGAGAATCTGCTAACTGTTGCAGGAATCCTACCTGCACTCGACGATTATATCACAACGATTAATGCATTTTTCATCAAATACTTTAGGAAATACAGATATTAGTTTCAACAATAATTAAAGGTATAAAATCCATAAATAAGTAATTAAGTCCACGAAAAACCTTTAAATATGAAAATACAAAGAGAGTGTAGGAATGTGCATGATTTCATAGAAAGCTACAGGAATGAATAGGTTCTTATGTTAAAACATAGGTTTGGGTCATGTTTATAGAGTAGGATAGACGTTAAAAAATAGGAAAATTTAGCCTACCAACATCCTCCCATCCCTATTTTGTTGTGTTTCCTCACACAACCTTTACCTGCTGCAGAAAAACCAAAAAAATGGAGCCTTCTTTCAATCTTGAATTTGTATGCTAATTCTTGCCTTCATTATCTTCCTCTTCTTTCCTTAATCCTTATTGAGCTGTTTGGTCACCTTTCTGAGATGGTCGTAACACTTTGATGCTCAAAATTTCTATATATTCACTTAGCATTTTTTCTCCTTCACTTCTCCTTCCAGCTTTGTGTTCTTCTATTTCTACAATATCCCTTGTTCTTTGAAAGTCCAATTCAGTACCTCCAACCCATTGATATGTTTCTTAAGCTCTTTTCTCTGACTATTCAGGTGGAGAGTGGGGTCTTCCTTAACGAATTCTTCTGGTGCAGGAATTTTCTCAACAATTCACTCCAAACTAGTGCCAGCATCATTGAGGTCGATATCACCCTAGTCATTAACCTCTTGCATTTGAATAACATGAAAGGTTTTAGTACACTACACTTCAACATCCATTGGATCCTTTGTCGGGCCTTTACCTTCACTTGCACTAGGTATCGACATCATTTTCCTTTTATTCATTTTTCTAAGCAAAAATGACAAGGGTGTGATGTCTTCTTCATCAATACCCCCCTCGCTAATCAATGTATGAGCCACAACATCTGCAAGCATCGTAAGGTTGTCTATGGATGGTGAAGGGTGCTAGGAGTCATCCAAATTGATTGGGGAATTCGATTGAATGTGGGCTTCCTTCAAGGAGGTAGCCCTCTTGACCAAGATTCAGGTCCTCCTCTTTGATGTATAAGGGTTTTCAACAATGAGCTTTTGCTCCTCTGCTTGCACTAACTCTTCTATGTTCTTACTCTTGGTAGGGAGCAAGGTTAGGGTTTCAGGCTTCCCCTTCCTACTTGCACTCTTCTCGCTAGAGGATTTCCCTGTACCTCTTTTCTGTAACTCATCCAAAAATACTTCCCGGTCATATTATTGACGTCCAATTCCTTCTTAACTAAAATTTCAATGAACCTGTGATGGTATAATTTGTGTGCAACTTGGCTTGTCTTACCTCTCTAAACTCCTTTTGACATTTTCTTCAAGATTCTTAGCAGAAAATAAGGGAAATTGATAAGCTTACCTGACTCGAAATGTAGCAACATCCAAATATGATATAAGAAGGTCAATGAGTAGTGACCCTCATAAGAGAGGAAATTTTGTAATATGTACTGTAGGTCTTTCCATTTTCCTTGCATGGAATTGCGTGGAACTCCTTTCTTCCAATCCCCTTTTTATTTTCAGTCGACCACAAACCGGCACCACTTTTTCTTCTCGATCTTCTCCTTTTTTAACCACTACTCATCTTCTGCTAGTAATCCCATTGCTTGTGATATAGATTATTTTTTTACTTCAAATTCCAGTGATCCTACCTTGGGTCATCTCCCATCAAAAGTCCTTGAAAACTATAACACCACGATCGAGTCAAAACCATTAAATTTTAGCAAAAATGGGAGGAACTCGGATTCCTACAATAGTGGAATACTATTCTTGCACTTTGCCATTTTCTCTAAATCTTTCATGGAACAGGGTTCAATTCTTATAAGTGCCATCCTCAATTCACTGAACTCTGTATAATTTTTTTTAGAAAGATCACACGGTCAGAATTTAGGAGCTCTGTCTAACTTGTGATCGCTGAGCTATCCGACTGCCACTATACTGGCCACCTCCTAACGGTCACACTCCATCATTAAATGTAGACCTTAGGAAGGATGCGATACAGATAGGTTATGATACAAGAAGAGATAATCATTAGTGAAGGCGGTGGTTAAGGTGTCATGATTACTATGATAGCCATGCATGGTATGGTATGAGGTTAGGTCATCATTAATAGGTAACGAGATTTTTTCAAAAAGGTAAGTATGGGATGACAAGTTAAATCGTACACATCTCGCAATCAATTCATACTTTCACACAAGGTGTACATGGTACTTTAAAAAAAATAAGATTTCATAACTTAACCATCCCTGTACTTAAAATATTTCCTTCCTATTTTCGCAAATGATAAAACAAATCTTAATCATAATAATAAAATTATTGAATGCTATCAATCTAGAAGTGATGCAGTCAATTTACTTGCACACGATTTTCATGAAACAAGAATAAACTTTCCAAATGCGCATTCTTGCACTAGGTATTCCTACAACATATTACAATTTTTTGCACTAAAGATTAGTGTTCTTGCACTAGGACATGTAGTTTTGTACTCGGGAGTGCTCAGCAGTGCAGATTCTTGCACTAAACATTTCTACACTTGAACAATATTGCACCGAACATTCCTGCACTAAACATTCTTGCACTGAACATTTATGCACTCGAACAGTCCTACACCGAACATTCCTACACTGAACATTCTTGCACTGAGCATTCTTGCACTAAACACATATACCTGCACCAGGGATATTGTGGCCAATTCTTTTTTATGAAATTCATAGGTTGGATTTTGAAGGATTTGTTGAATAATAAAGGAGGTTTATTCACTAGCTTTTCTGTATCAATACATGCCTTTTGATCTACTTCATAATCTTGAATCAGATTCTTCAATATGATTCATGAGGGAGATAACAAGCGGGAAAGGTGTAAATTTCAGAATGGGAAGGAAATTCAACAGGGAATTCAAGTGTAAAACCATGGAGAGGGCATATGGAAAAAGGGAAAGGGAAAATAATTTCAATGGAAAAAGAGGGAAAAACGAAGTTGGATAGGGGCATTTTCTTTGGAAGAAGGGGAAGGTTCATTTTCATAGGACGAAGAAGAAGGAAAAAACATAAGGGAATTTACGAAAAAGGAAATAGAATAAGGGCATAATTTCACCTCAAAAATATGCTTGGATAGCGTCAAACCAAAAGTAAATGCAATGGTAATTAAGTGTTGCTTTCATAAAAAAATTGTGTTAGTTGTCCCAAATTTGGATAAGGGCTCAGTTCCTGCACTTAGAAACCTATTTCTTCTTGGTGACAATTAGCACATATAAAGATCAAGAAACATTCCCATTTTATTAAAATTTTGATCTTCCTATTAGCATGTTGGTTTTCAGGCTGATCCTTCTATGACCCTGTCAGCAAACTGATTTTCACAATCACAGGAAAGTTTTTTTTTTTTAAAAAGAGAAAATCATATCTGTAATAGGTTGGCAAGGCCACCTACCATCTCAAGCTCAGGTTTCTACTGCACTTGTTGCATGAAGTCCTCCTTTGTGAGGGGTTGAAAATATACCTTGAGTATATGCCTGTTCACAAGGAATATTGAATTTTTCCCATCAATAGTTTTGATCTCTACAACCCCATTCTCGAAAATTTTGATTATCTCATAAGGTCCCATCCAGCATGTATGGAATTTTCCTTTAAAATTATTAAATCTAGAGTCACAAAGAAGTACCCAATCACCTAGTTGGAACTGCTTCTTCCTGATAGACTTGTCATGCCACATTTTGCGTTGTTGTTGTACTAACACGTTTTGTTGAACAACATCTCTTCGAAATTCACCTAACTTATTTAATTGTAATAGATGCTATTGTTATGCTTCTGAGGGATCTAATCCCAACATAAGTGTTGTTTGAAAGGTTTTTATCTGGAACTCTATCGGTAAAATAGCTTGTATCCCATATACCAACTCATATAGTGTATATCTTGTGCTATTTCACCAAGTGGTTTGATAAGCCCATAAGGCTTTACATAATCGGTTGGCCCAATCCTTCCTATGCAGATTTATTATTTTGGTGAGGATGGATTCGATCACCTTGTTGGTAGACTCCACCTAGTTGTTTGTCTGTGGGTGATACAAAGTGGACTCTTTATGTCGAATTTTGTATTGATCCATGATTTCCTGTACCAGATTAGAAATAAATTGTAGTCCATTGTTAGTAACAATCTCTCTAGGAACACCAAATCTAGTAAAAATTTCACTAAACAAAAATTTAGCAACAATGTTTTTTGTAGCAAAAGAAACAACTTTAGCCTCTACCCATTTTGTAACAAAATCAATGCAAACTAGTATATGTTTCTTATTTATAGATGTTGGATTTATTGGTCCTACAAAATCGATAGCCCATGTTTCAAAGGGCTCAATCATAATCTGAGGACATAAGGCATTTTGTTGGCTTGAAGAGATTGACCCATTTGCTGATAGTTATCATATCACTTGACATATTGTTTGGAATCCTTAAACAAAGAAGGCCAAAATTATCTAGCGTGTAAGATTTTATATGCATTTCTCTTATCAACAAAGTGACCACCACAAGGTTCATCATGGGAAAATTTTAGTATATAAAACACTTATTCCTCTTTTACACATCTAGGAATGATAAGATCTAGTCCAACGTAAATGAGGTCTCCTTGGACCCAAGAATATGCAATACTTTTTAATATGATATTCTGATTTTCACGAGTGGATAAGTGAGATGGTGTTTTTCTAGTGACTAAATAGTTAGCTATGTCAGCAAACCTTGGAGACTTTGTTGACACAATAAAAAGATGTTCGTCAGGGAAATCACCATCAACAAGAATTACTTCACCAAGATTATTCAATCTAGAAAGATAGTTAGCTACAACATTATATTTTCCTGGTCTATCAACAATGGTAACATTAAATTCACGTAACAACAGTAACCACCTAGTCACTCTACCACTAGCCAATGGTTTATTCATTAAATATTTTATCGCAGAATGATCAGTATGCACAAAGACTTCATATCCTATGATGTAGTTTCTAAATTTATTGATAAAAAAAATTACGGCCAAAAACTCTTTCTCAGTCACTGTATAGTTCAATTCAGTGGGTGATGAATTTTTACTGATGAAGTAAATAATTTAGGATTATTTTTTTTTTCTTTTTGTCCTAAGGTTGTGCCAGTGGAAGTATCTGAGGCATCAAAGGAAATGTGGAACGGAAGGGACCAGTTGGGACCTCTCAAAATTAGTTCCTGCAATAATTTTTCCTGTAATGTCTCAAAATATTGTTGGAAAGTTGTGGACCAGAGAAACTCACTATCCTTAGCTGACGATCGGAAAAGGGGGGTAGCTATCCTAGAAAAGTTCTCAATGAATATCCTATAATAGTCTGTATGTCCTAGGAATCCTCTTACTTCACTTTGTGTTTTGGGTGCAGGAGGACACAAGATAACTTCTGATATGGTCAGGTCTACCTGGATACATTTGTCAGAAACCAAATGTCCAAGGACTACTCCTTCTTTGTACATTAATCTACATTTTTTTCACTCATAGCAAGGTGAGCCTCTTGGCAACGTAAAATAACTTTTTCTAAGTTTTTGATGGCTTCCTGGAATGACTTACCAAACACTAAAAAATCATCCATATAGATCTCAACACACTCGAGATCAGCGAAAATGGCCAGCATAACCCTTTGAAAGGTGGCTGGGGCATTACATAGTCCAAAGGGAAGCACTCGGTAAGAAAATGTACCCCATGGACATGTAAAGGTAGTGTTATATTGATCTGTGAGCGTGATCTAAATTTGGTTGTACCCACTGAAGCCATCTAAATGAAAAGTACTTTTTACCAGCAAGGGTATCTAACACATGATCAATAAAAGGAAGGGGAAAGTAATCCTTGAGAGTGGCTTTATTAAGTTCTTGATAATCAATGCAGATGTGCCATCTCCCATCCTTTTTCATGACTATTACTAATAGGGGAGACACACTAGATATCAGATATAGGATATATAAAGTTAGAATATAATATTTTTTGTAATTCATCTTTCACAACATCTCTTAGTGCAGGATTCATGCGCCTTCGGGGTTGACAAATAGGTCGGGCTCCCTCCTAAATATAAATATGGTGAGTACAGGTTTCAGGAGGTATTCCTTTCATGTCCTCGTAACTCCATGCAAATGAATCAAATTGATCACACAACAAATCAACAAGCTTCTCTCGTTGAGATGAGTCCAGGACTAAACTAATATGTAAGGATTTTCTTGGACTAATTTCAACAAGAGTAGTCTTAGGCTCAAGAGTGCAAGAGGATGTTACTAAGACTGGTGATGAGGAAGGTTGAGAATAAAAATTTTCTTGAAAATATGGACTAAATATTTGACAAAACATATCAAAATTAGGCATTGTGTCCAAATTATTCAAGAAATCTTATAAATCACCCTCCTGGGTAGACTCTATATGATGGTGGATCAAAGAAACATGTTGAGTCTTCTCATCACTATTGTTGTAATCTAACCACAAAGTGTCCTTGAGCTCCTGAATAGATCTAGCAGGTGGGTATAAGGTGACTTTCTTCCTAGAGTCTCCATGTGAAATATACATATTACCAGAACATCATCCAATGTAAGCCATGGTCACCCTAGAATCAAGGGATTTCCACCCACTGGATTTTTTGGCTGGAGGATAATAAAATCTGTAGGGTATTACCAGGATTTTATGGAGACAACCACATCATCCAATACACCTTATGGCTTGATTTTTGATCTATCTGCAAGTTAAAGCATAGTAGGGGTATGACGAATATGGACAAACCCAAGTTGATCCATGGTTTGCCTAGTCATGACATTGATGGTTGCACCCAGGTCTATTAACACATTGGGGACATGGATACCACCTATCTGAATAGAGACAACACAGTTTCAAGGATCGATATACTTTTCCATTTGTGCACATCCTGTCATTATCTCAGCTGCTCGGCCAACAAATTGAATGGTTTGAGGTTCTTCTCTCTTCCTCCCTGGATTTTTGATACAAAGTTCCCTAATGATATTTATGTGGATGGTGATCTATCTAATAGCTTGAAGCAAAGGTACCCTTATGAAAATATTCCTCATCTCAGAAGCTAGACTAGAATTGGGGTCACTCCTCTCCAGAACTAGCCTTTGTGGGTAGGGAGGCTAGTTTGAAGAAGATGGTAACTCTAATGGTGCAGGAATGGGATGAATGGTGTCATTGTTCTTCGAATGACCAGGAGTTTCCTCCTCGTTTTTATCCTCAATGAAAATCATGGGTTGTTTTTGTTTTCCTAGTTTAAATACCCTTCCTCATCTCAATTTATGCTCATGTATCCCAACTGGAAAGGTTTGATGAATAGGAGAAGGGGGTGGTTTTAAAAAACAGATCGATTGCACCACCTTATTATTAGGATTTGGTACCAATTGAGTAGGTAGTTGGGGTGGTAAAAAAAAATTGTGGTGAAGGTAATGGTGGCATTGGTTGACTTTGTTGAGGTAGGAGAGGAAAGGATGGTTGTGACATATGGTGAGGTGCATATGTCGAAGGATATGATGACATCTATGCACAATAGGATCGATGTGAATGGTTTGACCCTCTCCATCCTTGTTGCCACGATTGAGGGGGTTTCCCATATTGATAATGGTTCCCATGTTGCCAAGGTTGAGAGTGTTGAGTGTTATAATAGGAATATGGATGTACATTATGACCAAAACAATGTGGTGAAGGTTCAGGAACCATACCTGCGCCTACCTAAGGCCAATTTCTCCATGCTCCCATAGCATGTAATGGTTCAGGTTCAGAATGCTCCCCTTCAGATACAACTTTTAATCTTGGTAGGGAGGGGCATTTCTTAGTGGCATGGTTCTCTGCACAAATCACACATTTTAAATCGGAAATACATTCTCTTAAAAGATGTTTATTCCTACATTTAGGACAAAAAATACACAAAGAATCTTGTTCATCTACAAATTTCTACTGAATTTTTAAAGAGTCTATTTTCTTTTTAATAGTATTCATTATCTCAATTTTCATATTTTCCAATTTGTTCTCCAAACCAATAATCATAGCATTTATAGATCCAAGTTTACTAGTTTTATTTCGATTTCCTCTGTTGGATTTAGATTGGTTCCTTGAAAATTTCCAGCACAAGTCACAAATTTGATCGAAATATTTCTAAGCAATATCCCCTTTTCCTAATAAATTCAAATTATGCATAGAATCTTTAGTAAGCCCACATAAGAACAAGGTCCTAATAGTACTTATGTCAAATTTATGTTTCAACCTTTGGAGGATGTATACAAATCTCTCTAAGCAATCCTCTAAGGTCTCATCATCACCTTGCACAATGGTAAAGATCATGTCTGGCATTTCTATAGTTTTACAATATTCTTGTATTTAGTCAAAAACACCCTCTTCATTTAGTCCCAAGAAGTTATAGTTCTCCCTCCAAGTCCCATGAACTAGCCCAAGGCTACATCCTTGAGAGTGGTAGGGAATAATTTTAATTTCTAGGCATCTGAAGAGTAATAATAGCTTCTACGTACGATATCGTAAACTCAAAAAGAAAAGAATAAAAAATGAGGGAGAACCGACGGCGGAATTTTCTTCATTTGAGTAATTGTTTCGGGATCCACTATTGGAAATCCAAAGGTGGATTGTTCATCAATTACCTGATTCTAACCAGTCCCCTCAGCATGATCCTCGTGCTCTGCCATTTTTGTTCCCTTGATAAAACCACTACCATTAAAGTGATAAAGCTGAATATGGATTGAATTGGTCTCTGGAGCACCACTAGTTTCCTTCTTCCCCTTCTTGGGTTGTGTCATATCTGAACTGTTGTTTCTAGAATCCAAGTTGACAATTCCTGCTTTATGAGTTTGTGTTTCTTTGGAATTTCTGTCTACAAAAGAAGGTCCAATATGAGAAAAAGTTTCAGATTTATCAGTGTTCCCTCAACCCTTATTAGGCTTCGGTCCTCTATCCCTTTTAGGCATTCGTCTTAAAATAAAATCCAAAAAATGACAAAACTTTTAAATTTACAAAAAAAGAATCTTAAATCAAATGTTGCAAATGAATAAATAAATCAGAACTATGAAATCCTTCAATAATAGAAGCACGCTACATAAAAAATAAAAGCTGACTTACCCCTATTGCAAAGGAAAGAAAACAAGAAATTTCTTACCAATCTTTAGAAACACCTCCCCGACAATGGCACCAAAATGTTGGGTGCGGGAATTGCAGTTAAGCAAGCTCCTTTCAACACTTAATTTCTCAACCATGGGTTTCGTACACTTTGAGGCGTAGCATAGGAAATGCCAAGAAATGAGAAGAACCTTCCCTAATTGTATTCCTACTTCTTAAATCACAAATTTGCATAATCCAAAGGAAAATGATGATCAAGCGACAATTGATACACAAAGAAATTCTGGTGTTGGAATAAATGAAAAGTACTTTTGCAGAAACTAAAATGGATTCTTAATTCATTGTGAATAATATTAAATAATGAAATGACCCTTTATATTTACCTTCAGTGGGACAGTATGATAAATAAGTTATTCAATGTATCTACCTTCTTTAGATATATTGTTTCCTGCACTAAATTGTTATTCCTGTACTACAACAACGTTCTTGTACCAGAACGTTGTGCCTACACTAGAATGAGGTTTATATACCAAAAGGATGTTTTGTACTTGTAATGAAGTTCTAACCTTGATGCAGGAGTTCTAAGTCTCCAGCCTAGAACACTCTGATTCTGTACCGGATCTGAGGTTCCTGCACCAGATACTTAGTATTTCAGCACTTGGTTTCTAGATTACTTTCAAAAAATAGAAAGTGTGTTAAGTGAAATAGAGTGAAAAGAAAATATAATTTGAAATTAAATTCTCGCAAGAAAAAAGATGCTTCAACGAAACTTAGATTCTAGACAGTAAATGATTTTCAAAAGTTAAAGTAAATCTTTCTTTAAAATAGAAAACTCTTCTATATAATTACAGAAATCATCCGGTTGTGTGAACACGATTTTTATGAGATAGTTGTGCATTTAGATCTGCCTTTTTAATGTTTTTTCCCCTTGGAAAAGTTGTAATTTTCATTAAGAAAAGAAAAATTACATTTTGTAGATGTAAAAGCATATGTTGTACGTGGGGCATTAAGCCCATCAAGTCTGAGCAATAAAAAAACGAGGTGTACGCCATGTAGGGAGACACCATTCTATTACTGTGATTGCAAGATAAGATAAATACTTACTTTATGCAGAGAGTATCAAAACTTCCATATATGAGTCTATTATCATTGTGCATATAAAATTATATAAACAAAAAGTATTTTCAAGCTTCTATTGAGCTAGTTAATATGATATGTCTATAAATAGTCTATGATAGTGCTGATGGAAGTTTCCATCCTTCTGCTCCAGTATCCTCCATCTCCCTATAGGCATGTGCGCTGCTTCCTTGGATAGTATATCGGAAAATGTGTTTCACTACCTGTATATGTGATGACAAACAAAAGTGTCAAATAAATTGATGAGTCTGTGGACTTCTTCCATGATATGCCTTAGAGAATATGCATTACAATTTGCAATTTTATTTATCCAATTGCATATAGTTTTTGAATCTCCAAAGAGTTGTAAGTTTCTGCATTGTTTTTCCAATGCAAATTGTATGGTATATTTGGATGTGATAAGCTCAACAAAATTGTTAGTGCCTCTGCCCAATCCCATTTGTATTTTAAAAAATTGAGATGTCAAAAGGTGTAGTATAGCTCCTCCCCCACATCCTATGTCTTCTGCTGAGCCGTCGAAATATGCCTAAGGATGTGTATGATTTATGTTTTCAGGTATGATATGTCTGGGAGTAGAGTTAGATTCATCCTCAGGGATGAGATGGCAATCAACTAGGATGCAGGTTTTTATAGTCGACCAGTAGGGGGCAGAGTTCTGAAAAATATATCTATTTCGGGAAATCCAAGTGGCCTAGCAAGTAAGAATGGGAATATTTTTGGCTTTCGTCAAGGGGCGTGTTACACAGTAATTTGTCACCGTTTGTCACCGTCCCTGTTACCCCTATCCTGCATCTTGGAGGACCCATTCCGGGACTTGTGAGAAGTGACAAGACTTGAAACCACTTGCCTTATTCACCTCTAAACATGAGCTTCATATGCCCTTAAGACATCTCCTGCTCATTGCCCTTAAAAACAACCCTTTTTGCATTAGCGCTGGTGCCCTGCGTTATGCCCGTGCCAATGGGGAAAATCCTAATGAAAGGACGTGCCATTAGCGCTCTGTCCCAGAGTCGCAATCGCGCCAACCAGTTTGGGCAAATTTTTCAACCACTCAAACCTCCGAAGGTTCTGTCAACCTCATTCACCAAACTGATTCCAAGTTGAAGTGAGGATGGTCTGGCTTCAAATCTCCTTGGATGGAAGGTAGTTTGCCACCATTCCATGGAAGTTTCCAAGTGATGAAGCCAAATCCATGATTGTGGGGGATTGACCTTATCTCTTCCTTTTCCTCTATAAAAGCTTGTTCCCATGGCTTGAACAAGCTAGTTAGAGTTCTGGTTCTAATAGCTTTGTCTCTTGTGGCAATACTTGTGCTGAAAGGAAGACATCAAAAGGTTGGAGTTGCAAGAAGCCTTCTTTGTATCCATAAGGCTTTCCCTAAGTAAGGAGACTTTGTCACTAAAGAGAGAGAGAGCTTGTCCCTCACCCCTTCAAGATTTTGCAAGACTTGTGTAGCTGAGCACCCAGCCAAAGGAGGACTTGACGTCAGGACACTGGTTATATTCTCCTTTGTTGAATATTAATAAATAGATGACTATCATTATGGTTCCATTCTCGTTGTACTTGAAATGGTTGATGTTGAATTATATCCTTCCTGACTGATGTATAATTACATATATTAGATTTCATGCTTGTGTCTGTGGTTGTTCTCTTTGTGTGCAAGTGTCCATTCACGTGGACAGTGGAGGATCGTGACCGGCCAAGGCAAAGGAACGCGAGTGCCATCTCTTCTACGAACTAAAGCGTTGGATCTCAAGTAGGTCTTCATCACCTAATCTTTATTTGTAATTAGGAACTTGCGTGATAGCATTGATTGATTGTTTCTAGACCCGTTCTGGGCTAGTATGGATCGCCTCTATCTGTAGAGGGGATTTACCTCTCCAAAAGGGCGACAGACCACCATGCTTCCCAGGCCTCACAAACTGACATGCCCTGCCATTGTGGAAGTGAGGGTAGATGAGAGAGTATAGAAATCCATAGCTCTTTTATGGTCGAGTCCAAGAGGAAAATATGATCCACAGTTTCATTGTCAGATTTACATAGACCGCACCAAAAGGGTCCATGAAAGGATATTTTGCTTAAATGTTCTCTCGTGGGGATCTCATGCCTCAGAATGGTCCACATGAGGAGTCTCGATCTGGGTGAGGATTTTAATTTCCATATGCTTCTCCACCATGTTTCGCACAGTGGAGATTTTTTTGAGTCCATTAGGGCTATATAACCTTCTTTTAGTGAGTATTTCCCATGCTTTGCTGGTGCCGAAATTAACTCATCCTCCTGTTCCTATATTCTGATGTGAGATTCAGTAAGGGCCTCTATGTATTATTTCCAATTTTGTTGCCATAGCTAAGGGATCTATAATACCCTCTCATATTTCCAGGATTGTTGTGTAAATGATGAGCATTCACTGTCTGTTATGTGGTTAAGATGAGTGATCCCTCTGATAGTGAGGTGTATTGTAAGCTCCTCAGGGAGCCTATGTGCGTTTCCACATCCGATCTAGGGATCTATCCCGATTTTTTCCACTACTCCCAACTGTACTCTCCATGTGAGACCATCCCTAATAAGGGGCATTGCTTGCAAAACTGCTTTCCATATGTTTGATATTCTAACATAATTCCACTGAGGTTGTCATAGCCATTCCATGAGGTTTAGAGGAGCTATGTATTTAGAGATAGCCATTGTTGTCCATAAAATTTTTGATGTGATTAGATGCCACCCTAGTTTGGTCACCAAGGCTGTAGATAAAGTGCCTAGGCTTTTAATTCCCCAACCTCCCCATTTCTTTGGGAGAGCTATGGATTCCCAGTTGGTCCAAGAAAAAATATTTCCCGACTGCTTCCCTTTCCAAAAGAATCTGCAACATAGGTTTTTGATTCTTGTAAGGATTCCCTTTGGTATCCAAGCTAACAACATCCAGTATATTGGAGTTGCTTCCAAAACTGCTTTGATGAGGATCAACCTTCCTACTCTCGATAAATATTTATGGTACCAAATGTTAAGTTGTTTTTCCATCTTGGTGATGAGCCAAATCCAATATGCATTCTTATATCCAAGGGGCTTTAAGCTGTATCCCAAATATTTGAGACCCTCCTCTAGATGTAGTAGGGTATAGGGGAATCTTCGCAGGGCATAATGTACTTCATATTGGGAGCACCCTATAGCTGTTATAGTGGACTTTGCATTGTTCACTAGCATGCATGTGGTCGATAGGAAGATAGAGAAAGTGTTAAGTAGAGAAGTCAAGTCACCAATACTCCCATTTAGGAAGATCAGAACATCATCTACAAAGAGTAAGTGCATCAATGTGCATCCATTTTCGTTCCGGATACCTCTTAGTCTTCCCTGATGGTGTTCCTCCTTTAAGATTTGGCTGAGACCTTCCATGATGAGTAAGAAAAGTAATGGGGACAGTGGGCATCCTTTCTTGATAACTCTCTCGGAGTGAAAAAAGGGCGATGCCACCCCATTTATAAGAACACTGAATGGTACATTAGTAATGCAACACATAATCCACCTTATGAACTCATATGAAAATCCTAAGTGAGTTAAGATCATTCTAATATATAGCCAATTTACTCTGTCAAAGGCTTTCGAGAGATCTACTTTTAGGACCATACCTTTAAGTTTTTGTATCTGAATAGCCTCATGGATTTGTCTGTTTTGCAAGAAGGTGAATTGTTCGACTGAGATGTGGTTGGACAGGATCAGCCAGAGGCGGTTGGCTATGACCTTGGAAATGATTTTGTAAATATAGTTACATAAGGAAATGGACCGAAAGTCATTGAAGGAGGTGGGATTGTTAGATTTGGGGATGAGAGCGATGAAGGTTGAGTTGTAGGCCTCATACATTCTTCCACTAGATCTAAACTCTTCAATAAATTTTAGGAGGTCCCCTCCAAGTATTTCAAAAAAATCCAAGTAGAATTCCACATTCCATCCATCCGGACCTGGGCTTTTGTCTCATTTGAGACATTTTAGGGTGGCTTGTAGTTCTCCCAAGGTGACTTCCTTTGTCAATTCCAAAGCATCCTCCTGGTTGAAAAACCTTGGAAACAACTGAGTTGTTCTCATGATTTCAGCTAGAGTAGCATTTGGAGAGGCCTTGTAAATATTCCTAAAATGAATTGTAGTCAGGGTTGCTAATCTAGGGAAGGTATTCATTGTTTCACCCTGCTCATCTGCTAGCTACCAAATTTTATTTATTGCTTTGCGCCCCTTCATGAATTTGTGGTAGAACTTGGTATTATGATCCCCTTCCATAAGCCATATGGCTCTTCTCCTCAGTTGCTAGCTTTCCTCCCTATCCTTGAGTATCTAACTCCTCTTAGCTAGTAGGGATGTTAGATGGTCTTTATGATCCACGGAAGAGTAAATCCCCCCATGAACATTCTCAAAAGCCTCTATCTCTTCTTCAGTAGTCTTAAGGATGAGGTATTCCAGTGTTCTCTTTTTGTTTGCCCATAATTTGGAGAGATTCTTCAGTTCTCTCAGATCTTGTGCAAAGTATTATGAGGTATTCCTTCCTGCCACTGGGGGATGAGTCTTCCAGTATTCAGTGACTAGTCTGATGTACTCTGCATCTCTTAGCCATGCATAGTTGAATTTGAAGGGGGATTTTGGTTTGTACATACCTCCCATTATCTCCAGTTAGATCGACCTATGATCCAATATGCCCCGTGAACCAACCCACTATCTAAATCCTTAGCCCATATTCAATAGGTGCTCCTTGATGAGGAATCGATCTAGTCTTCTGGATAGGTTGTCCTCGCCTGATCTATTGTTTCCCCATGTAGGTTGGATTTTGGAGGAGGGGATATCAATAAGATGATGTTCCTTCTGTATGGTCTCAAAAAATTCCAGAGAGGTTGTCTCTTTGTGCATTATGCCCCCCATGATTCTGCGAAACCAATGGAAAAGTTTAAATCCCCCCTAAGATGAGCTTATCGTATTGAAGAATGTGAGATTTTAGCAGCCTATTCCAGTATTCTTCCCTATAGTGACAGGGACCATAGATATTTATAATCCTAAGCTCTGTATCGAGTTCAGCTAAGTATATGTCTACTCCAATGTGTCCAAAGCTTCCTGAAATGTTACAGATTCTTATGGGACTAGTGTTTACTCCCAGAGCCAATCCCCCTAATCGGCCAATTGCATCAAGAGAGTGAAAAGTCCATCAAGTAGAAATGATTCAAGAAGGTGAGTGATAACACTAGCTTGTCCTAGGGTTTCTTGTAAGAAGAGGATATCAATGGGTTCATATTTTAGTAGTCTTCTCATGGCTAGTTTTTTGTCAGGGCTAGCCAACCGTCGACAGTTGAAAGATAGTAGCTTCATGGAGGGGGGTGCACTAGGGTATTCACTGCTTTAAGTACCTAGCTGATGGAATGTTTTCTTCCAACAAAAATCTCTTCTCTGACTTGTAAAATGGATTTTGATAAGGAGGAGGGTTTGCCTTGAGGTTGCTTCAGAGGTTGGGGAGAGGAAATCAAGCTTATACCTAGGGTATCAGGAGCCTGTGTTCGAATCCAAGAGCAAAGGGGGTATCTCTTGGATGTAGGGATAGGTGGAGGGTTAGATGGAGGGATGGAGGAGATGGCTTGGGGGTCCTTGGGAAAGGATGGTGGGGTGTAGAAGATGGTGTGAGAGGAGGGTTTGAGGGGGCATGCCAGGGATATGGGTGGATTATTGTTGAGATCAAAGAGCTAAACATTATTTGATGCAATGCCAAAATTTTGAAGCAATAGAATAAGTAGAGGAGGAGGATGAATCCAACATACCTGTGGAGAATGAAGCCTCGGCAACTTTCCTTACTCTAGTTAGAGGTGGAGAGGGTGGTTTGAAAGGTGCTTTCCCACGCTTCTTCCTAGCCTCCTTTGAGGGTGCCTTCTTTGCATCTGTCTGTGCCAAGTTTACTACTTCTTCAGCTAAGGGGGGGCTACCCTATGATTGAGAGATTTTCTATGGAATTACCTTTGCCTTTTCTCCTTCTCTTGCCTTCCTATTCAAAGGGCAGTCCTTAAAAATATGTCCCACCTTGTGGCATCATTTGTAGTGAAACGAGACTCCTTCGTAATCTAGGGTTTGTTGCTGGGAGAAAGTTCTCAATTGCAATGTGATATGCTCCTGGAGACCCCCCATAATGTCCAGATGAACCAAAACCCTGGCATAAGCCATCATGTCATTTTCCAAGTAAGATCTATCGTTCTTTAGGTATGTGCCAAGTGTGTTGCTGATGTGCCGAAAAATGTCCTCCAACTAGAATTGGAGGGGTAATCCTGGAAGGCAAACCCAAATAGGCCCAACTCCTATTTGTTCTTTTTTCTAGATTGAATAGAGGGTTCCATCGTCAGAGGAGGACTAGAGTGTGTTTGAAGTGCCAAAAGGAAGACAAAACCCAATTTGTGTGATGGGCTATGGCGAAGTGTAGAGCGAACCAACCCCTAACAAATGTTTGAACAAAAGGAAGGTCAGCCAAGTGTTGCCCCCAAACCTCAGAGGTTCATAGCTTTAGTCAAGCCACTGTGTAGCTTCTGCCTCGAATCCTTCCCACTAGAACGCAGTCCATCGTGTCCATGGTGTCGCCCCACTGAATATCTTCCCCAAGCCTGATAATGACGTCTTCGCCTTTGTATTTGAAGCACTTGCACTTCTTGCTTGGCCTAGCAACATCTTCGGGGGTGTCCGGTCCATCCTCGGGTTGAGAAGGGCTTGAGGGAGGGTTTCCAGTGTTGAGGGAAAATCAAAGTAAATAACAAATTCATGATTGTACTTTAAAGTAAGTTAACACACCTCTAAAGAAAGGGAGAACGAGCAGGGTTGGCTAGGCCCTGGCCAGCCAGCTCATTTCCCTATTGAGAAATCAAGAAACACAGTCAGTCAAAGATTGATCACAATGAAAATGGAAAATGAAACTGCGTACTGGCGCATTCCTTTATATTAGTTTCATAAGAAAAAATACATCTTGGATCTACGATTCAGACCAGAGAGGTGAAACTCTAAAATAATTACAATCTCTAGCAAAACTTTACCATAGCATCGCTCCTTAATTCCTATCAGAGTTTTACATTATATAAAATCTTTCAAGCCTACAGTCATAATGAAATCATAACAGTATCTTAACTAAGCCTTTTGGTTGTTTACAAAATACTAAACTAAGATATGTGGTCGAGGTCTTGATCTTCAATCCACTAATTTCTCTCCCTCTCCAAGCCCAACTCAAGGTCAATTAATCATTTACTAAAGATACATGTTGGTTGGTGATCTGTCAAGGGAGTGCAGGAATCCGCTAGCTAGTGTAGGAATCCTACCTACACTCGACCATTCTATCACAATGATTAATGCATTTTTTCATCAAATACTTTAGGAAAAACAAATATTAGTTGTAAGGATAATTAAAGGTATAAAATCCATAAATAAGTAATTAACTCCATGAAAAACCTTTAAATATGAAAATACAAAGAGGGAGCAGGAATGCACGTGATTTTAGAGAAATGTATAGGAATGAATAGGTTCTTAGTTACAATAGAGGTTTTGGTCATGTGTGTAGGGTAGGATAGAGGTTAAAAAATAGGACAATTTAGCCTACCAATAGCAGTCATTTCTATAGTGATCTCTCCTTCATTGATCATTGAACCTATTGTTGTTTCTTCTAATATTATAACATGGTCCCACTACAAGAAAAAAGGAGATTGGTGAGGGGCGAAAAATTTCACCATAAGCTCATTAGTGACAGTCAAAAGAGCATTCATCACCAAAATCTGAATGTCACCAAAAGTTGCATCACCAAAAGTATAGGCGTTGTAGTGGCATACAAAGTCCATCACCAATAATGATTTATAATGATGGATAATGACCGGCACCATTTCATATGAGCAATGGTGACGGACCATAGCCTTTGTCACCAAAAATTGAATGTCACCAAAGGTGGCATCGCCAAAAGTATAGGTGTTGTAGTGACATTCAAAGTTCGTCACCAATAATGATTTGTAATGATGGATAGTGACCATCACCATTACATATGAGCGATGGTGACTTACCATAGCCTTGGTCACCAAAAATTGAACGTCACCAAAGGTGGCATCACCAAAAGTATAGGTGGTATGGTGACATTCAAGGTCCATCACGAATATTTATTACAACGATGGATAGTGACCACCACCATTTCATATGAACAACAATGATTTATTGTTATGGATATTTAATGGTCATCATTATTGGTTCATATATATGATGATGTTCATTGACCGTCACCAAAAGCCGCATTGCGAGAAGTATAGATATTGTGGTGACATTCAAGGTCTCTCACAAATAATGACTATAATGACGGACAACAACTGTCACCACTTCATATCAAAAAAAATGATTTATGGTTACAGACCTGAGGGTCCTCACTATTGATGCACATATATGGTGGCGTTCGTTGACCATCACCATTTCATATTTTTGGTGAGGGTCGAAAAATGTCACCAAAGCTGATTGGTGATGGTCAAAAGAGCCTCTGTCACCAAAAATTGATTGTCGCCATTCCATATGGATGTCATGGCATGATGGAATCGAACCACCAACCTCCCTCTTGTAAAGCAGGTTCTCTTCCATTGAGCTATAACCCTTTAAAGAATTATACTTTTAAAAATTAGACCTTGAAACTTCATAAATTGTAAATTATACAACTTTCAATAAATTAAAGTCTCGGTAATATTTTACTAAACATGCAAAGCAACATCAAAGTTGCAGGTCCCTACCTAATGGTTATTGAAGTTATGAAAAGTGGGTGGAGGGAAAAATAGTTATGTATAAGAGAATCAATATGTTTAGTTGAATACTCAATTAGAAGTGAAACTCTAAAGACATTTATAACCTATAAATGCCCTATAACTAGAAAATGCACCAAATATTGCAAAGGAAATGTCATAAGTGGATATCATATGAAAGAAGAGGAGGAAAGGACTTAGAACCCTTGTACATCTTGGCATGCTTTAGCACTTATCACGTCCGAGCTTGTTTGATATGTATTCGTAATATTTATCACTTGTACATCTTGGCATGCTTTAGCACTTATCACGTCCGAGCTTGTTTGATATGTATTCGTAATATTTATCACATGTTAGCATGCCCTAGTGTTCCCTAACACACCTTGGCAGTCATGACATCACAACTATAATTACATTTTTCCATGAATTGGGAACCTTACATCCACTAGAACACCTTGGCACTCCCTAGTTTTCATGCCCTCTGTTATCCTCCACAATGTCCCAAGTTGATGAGGAGATTGACAGAGGTAACCACGGACCAAGCTTTTAGTTTGGTAGCTAGCCATACCAAACCAAAGAGGGCTTTCTCTATGAAATCATAGCCAAGAGAAGATTGGAATGTAAAGGATTTTAGGCTAGATATCTAGGCTCAGGTGGGTTTTTGGAAAATTTAGGGACTTGGAAATCTATCCACCGGTGTCTTGTCTGGCAGAGACTTTGTCAAGGAGGCAGGGACTAGGAACTCTATCTAGGATAAAGCACCTAACATGCATGAAAGAAGCTTCCTAGAATAGAGTACCTCCTACCTAGAAGAGTGTCCCCTAATCAAAATATAGAAACCTTATCTACTGTGCACTTTTCTTAAACATAAATATGTGGATAAAATAGTACTAAGAAAAACATCTAAATTAAGAAAAGTGAGCATTTAAGTCAAACTATAAAACTATACTAAATATGGCTCTATATAAGTTTGGGAAACAGTAGACAAGCATGCTTGCATACAACAACCATAAGATTCCTAAAATCGATGCGCTTATTTCATCGTTGCTATACCCTCATAGCAAAATTGGAATTTGTAGCATGTACCCCAAGGTTGTATGCATCTACTTAAGGTGTAGATTGAAATGATATGTTGAGATGAAGTACTATTAAAGGAGAAACAACATCAAAATAACAAATAAAGTCTACTTTGAATTCAACACATTTGCACACAAACCAAGGCTGCTACTTGGTACACTTCTCCATTGAATGGAAACTGCAATGTATTGTAGTGTTGTTGAATAAAAATCACCTTTAGCGCAACACAGATAAAACTCTAACAAATATTTTCATTGTGGCCTCAGTTATAGATGATCTCATCAATATAGGTAATAACTTCAATAATTGAAAAACCAAAAGGTGAGCTACATAGATCATTTGAAATGACATATTTGGGCATAATTTATTATTATTTAGGAGTTTAGTATAGAAAATTAAAGGTAGCTAGTTGCATCTTTATGTCACAGGCCAAGGATGCGAAGAAATACATAAAACATTAAATAGCACGGTATAAGTCAATTGCAGGTTTTTTTGAAATGGGAATGGAATTCTCCTTGTGCGGGTTCTACTCTAGTGGGTATAACTTTAAATAAGAAACTGATAGTTATGGGGTCGGAATTGCCTCACAATTCATGAAATGTCCCAAATTTGTTCACTAAAAATAAGCAGAGTGAGCCATCAGGTTTATGGAAGGGAACACCCTATTCGTAGGAAGATAACTTGAAATTAGCCAGGCATATTATTTCTCATATTCTTGTACGTGTGTGCTTTGAAAAGATAACCACATCCAAAGGCTCAATAATAACTCTGGTAAAGTTTATATATGTGAAGCACTTCTGAGAAAACCCATCGCTTAAGAAAATTGAGCGAGGAATATGTCGAAGGATTCAATCTTGCACTCAACCATAAAAAGGAAGTTGGAGTATCCAGTATCTTTCCAACAAACCGACTCCAACCATAATGTGAAAGGCAGGTTAACTGCGAAACCTCTTTCCCACTTTGTAGTATTGTTGCCTCTTGACTTCCAACAGGCATCTGGCTTCTTAGATCCACAAAACGCATGCTAGGTAAACTCTACATGACACAATTGTGACGTGCAGGCTTGACACACACTCTAGTTTACCTCTAAAAGAGGCTAAGTCAAAATATTATGACAAGTTTAACTGTAATTTGATCATACACTATTGAGATATTGCATGGAATAAACAATATACTATCAATGCACTAATGAAGAACTCAAAATAAACGAATTTCTTATGTCTACAATAGCGCCAATATTGGGATTCTCAGATAAAGCACCTAACTTACATGAAAAAAGCTTCCTGGAATAGAGTACCTCCTACCTAGAAGTGTGTCATTTGCTCAAAATATAGAACCCTTCTCTATTGTGCACTTTTCTTAAAGATAAATATGTGCATAAAACAGAACTAAGAAAAACACGTTAATTAAGAAAAGTAAGCATCAAAGTCAAACTATAAAAGCATACTAAATATGGCTCTATCTAAGTTTGGGAAACACTAAACAAGTATGCTTGCATATAACAACCACAAGATGCCTAAAATCGATGCACTTATTTCATCACTGCTACACCCTCATAGGAAAACTATAATCTACAACATGTGTCCCAAGGCATTGGATAGGTACTTCCACATAGGTCTAAGTGTGTAAACATGTGGCAATAGTCCAAAAGACTTTTAACCTTGAAAAATACTTTAACTAATAGAATTATTAAAGTAATTGGCCTTTATAAGAAAAAGTGAGTTAACCTAATGAAATGTAGAGGCTATTTGCATTAATGAATTAAATTAATCTCAGCCATTGATCTCAAGTGATGTTGAGATGTAATCTCAACAATGAATCACCTTAGAGATCAGAGTTTTGGATTCAATCAATAACTAAAACTTATAAAAGGAATGCTAGGCTAAAAGAGAAGACACATTAGTGAGCACAAGGTAATGAGGTAGTGAGGATCTCCATGATTGGCTGGAGGACATTCATCCAAGTGTGAGGAGTTTGAGGAGGAGTGCAAGGGATAGTAAGGGAGAAGGATCCAGATTAGTCAACACGATCAAATTATGAGTTTTGAAGGGTTTGATCAGCTAGGATTTCCCAAAGTTTTGTTGTATTTGTATTTTTCTTCAATGGGCCATTATACTAGTAAGGGGGCCCTTGTATGCTGAAGATTACGTGATAAAACAACAAATTTGAAAGGCATATATCTATGTGTGCATGTGTATGAGATTGATGTGATTATTTTTCTTCCACTGTTTATTTTTATTTATGTTAAAATCTCAGTAATGTTTTTTATTTAGTAGATCTGCAGCAATAATTATTTAATAAAAAGGAATCTATCAAGTCAGTGATTAGCCAAAAGCTGGGGTTAGAGAAATCAACACACACATGGAAAGCTTCAAAAAAAGCACCTTCAAAGAATTTTGCACCATAGAAATATGTCTATCTATGTCATACACACACTTTTACGAATATATGCCTTTTACACAGATATTTGAAGGCATAAAATTCACAATTTGGAGAGAGTTTTCAACATTTTCCTAAAGAAAACCTCATAGCAAACCCCCTAGGATTTTGCACACATGGACAGTTTCAAAAGAAGCACCTTTTAAAAATTAGGGAACAAAGAAATATGTATCTATGTGTCTACTATTTTTTAAAAAATATATTCTTTTTACATAAATATTTAACGACATAAAGTTCACAATGTTGAGATAAATTTCAACTTCTTTTCTAAGGAAAACTAGGTGGGGAAAACCTGAACACTTCCCTACAGTTTGCAGATGGTATCAAATGTAAACCCATTCTAACCCACTAGGGATGTTGAGAGAGGAACACAAAAGGGGTAGCCAGCCCTGGGAAAGAACCCTGAGAACTCCTACATGAGGCTCAAAGCACTCAAACACTAGAGCTATCCCATGGAAAGAATTTTCAACTTAGACATAAGAATAGAAACATAGTTTCCAAAAAAAATTGAATAGGAAAGGAATGACTTTGAAATTAAATTGTTGTAGACATAAAAATATAATTAAAAATTATATTAAGGGATGCAACAAGAGGGCAAGGAAGAGATTCTCAACTCCCTTTCACCCTAGTAAGTTCCTACCTAAAACCTAGATAGGGTTTGACAACATATAGAGGAATGCATGTAGGACGTTAAGAAAATCAAGGAACATTCTAGTGAAGGGTTGAGAGAGGCACCTAACTTGGAACCTAAATAGGTACCCAACAATGCAAATATTCAAAAAGAATCCAATTACGAAAAAATGATTGCTTGTTTCGCACTATACATTCCATTAGTTGTATGTGTACAAAATTGTGGTAGGTGGAAATAGGTGAAGGGTTGGGTAATGTGAGTAGAATGTTAGAAAAGTAACCAAAGCTTTGTCCCCCATCCTCCAAGCATGTTAGTATCTTTAGGGATTTCCCTATCATTCTCGGTACAAAATGGATGCCAAGCAATGTAAGTGGTGATATCCTTTAATAAAGTAAGACACTCCTAGCACTTAAGAGTGATGTTCCCAAGTAATAAGAAGTCTCGGGATTACCACAATATTGTGAGTAATTATAAACTCTCCCTCTTCCAAATGACACCTACAAGCATATAAAAATAACTAATAAAAAAAATATTTTAATTCTCTTTTTATTCATATATCAAAAAAAGGTGGTGAAGTCTTCCCAAACCTTGATTCTCACTTATTTAAGTCACATAAATGTTCATTTGATTCATTTTTCACCATCAAATCATTAGTGGCATCATATCAAGGAGTATAGATTAATTTGTGGATAGAAATCTTCCAAAGGAATGGAACAACTTTTTGACACATTTCAACTGCATTCAATTCCCAACAATCCACAAAATAAATTATATAGAAAATTTCGATGTTCATCTTGTTATGTCTCCTCTAATTTTGATATCCAGGCATTTTTATATTTGGAGCAGTGTGTGTCAGATTGATTGACCTATGTGGATGTTGGGACAAGGTCAAAAAGAGCATACTCTAAAGTAAAAGTGCATGCCACAAACGCAAAACATGTTCCCCTACAAAGTAATAATGTGAATGTCCTCGTTGGAGAATCAAGCTAACTATGCGTTGTTGAACCATGTGTAAAAAAGAATTGACCACCATATCTGTGGGTTGTGGGGATTCATGAACAAGTTTGTTCTTAGAGTGGTGTAACTCAAATTTCTTCATCTTTGAGTTTAGTGAAGCAATTCCTAATGAAAAATAAGTAATCGGAGTTTTGACTAGATGCTTAAAAGTGTGGCTCCCTATTGAAGTGTGAAATCCATGGAGTAGGTTATCATAAGTTGAGAAGGGTGTGAACATTAAATCAAAATAAGAGTCATAAACTTATGGATATTGATTAAGTTGATGTCGATCCCTCCATGTCGCAAGGAATTGAGAGACGATGACATAAGTTTGTGAGATTTACAATCTTAGGGCAATAAATAGGTCTCTTGGAAGGCATCATACACTACCTTATGATCCCACTAATAGGTCGTGCTAAGAAGTAGATCAAAACAACCTAGTGATAATATCACGAGCAATACAAGTTCTTTTGGCTACCATTATCCAGCATCAACTATGTGATCTTTTGCCTAAGCTGGAAACTATAAGTGAAGAGAGCTTCCCAAGTTCCCTCTTATTGCGAAGAAGAGTTTGAGAATAATTCTTAGTAGGGGAAAATTTGTGGTGGCCAAATTTGTTGGATTCCAAAATCCCAAATTGTTAGACTATGACTAACTAATATGAACAAGGGTAACCAATGATCCAAATACCATAGTTACAAAATTTGATATGATATGGGGAAAAACAAAGGGAACACATAAAAAGTGTTATTGAATAATTCGACACTATACATCTAATCAAACTAAAACATTATATAAATTTTTCAAAATTCAGATCTTAACAAGCTAATCATAATTCCTTGCCTCCTGCAAGGCCACCATAAAGGGATCAAAATCATACCCAATTTCACCCCCTCTCATAAATTCTAAAAAAGCCTTTTGAGAATCCTTTGTCCCTCCTTGACGTGACTACAACCAATGCAACCACTGCAAAATTGAGGAAACATTAATGTTTTCTACATCGTTGTTGGAGTCTCTTGTTAAAGGAATAGAATCCTAGAACCAAAGTTTCAAGGTTTTGAAGAGAATGAAATAGTTTTATAGTTCATTACAAAACCAACGAAAAGATTAAATTAAAAAAAAATTAAAATTTGGAGATCAAAAATTTTGCACAGGCCAATAGTACATGAGAGGATAATGCTACTAGACCCACAAACAAATGAAAGTAAAATGAAAAATTAAAAGAGGTAAAACCAAGACAAGGCAATCCCAAATAAAGTAGAGATATCCTAAACAAGAAGAAAACCTTGAATAACATCATCGGTTAGCTCAAGTGGTCATAAGCCAAATGTGAGATCTCTCCCCCAAAGTTGAGCAGGTCATGAGTTTGACTTTCTTGATCCCCTGACATTAGGATCCCTAATCAGGGCTGACGATTTACCTCATTTACTATCTATAGCTCATAAGGAAGTACTTAGAAGCACTTCTCGTCAAGTGTTTTCCTTGGGAAAAAGGAAGCAAATCCTGATTCAAAGATGACATTTGAAAAAGAATGTGATTGTCGAATCTTTAGAACATAGTGAGGAAGCCAACCAATGGTGTCAATATCTAGCAGCAAACAACATGTGACAGCTGTGGTTACAACAACGAAGAAGAAATTTTCAAAAACTTAGAATTAATGATTAGGACATCTACAAACATCAACTACCTTATACATCACAAGCTACTAAGCTAGAAGCAGGAGACACAAAAGCTGAGCTTTTCCATCACAAAAGAGCTCATCAATTGTCAACAATAACGATGCCGTTTGTCTTTATAAACTATACACTCAACTCAAAATCTTTCCATGAGCATTCACAATATTTGTCTCCCTGCCACCAAATTTTTAAATTGATTACACATACGTTCCAAATTAAATTGCACAAAATAATTCAATTGTATGATTTTTTCCAAAATTTAAATTATTTGGCCCAATTCAGCCAAACTTTGTAATTATGGCAAATACTCACATAAAGATAGAAGAATGAAAGTTGTATCAAAAGAATATTGTCAAATTGTGCATGACGGATGTACACTCTACATTCTATTAGCTATATATAAGAGTCTAGGGCTGCAATAGGTGGAGGTAAGTCAAGAGTTTAGTGGAGTAGGTGGATTGTTAGATTTGTTATCTTTGACCAAGCTACCTTTACATTGATGTACATAAAATACTAAGTACAAGATTACAAACAATACATTTTTTGGACTTATTCTTTGTTCATTTGGGGAAAATACTACAGAGGACTCTATTGAAGGTCATGTGTTTACAGGTGCTGCACGTGTAGGTTTTGTGTAGCATAATTTTGCACCTTTGGTGGAGATACTGTGACGAGTTGCTTTTGCAGTTTGCAAAAGTGTGTTGGAAATAATATTGAGAGGAGGGGTGAATCAGTATTATCAAATCAAACAATTTTTCATTTTCATACTTAGATTCATATACACTACTTCAGTTAAGGGAACCTGCATGTGCATGCAACTGTGTCTAATGCAACTAGCATCTAGTAAACTTATGATTTAGTTCATCCATTAAATGTTGATCTTTAGTTAGTGCATCAGAACTTTATTAGCCATATGAACAGTAAACAGGTGTAGTAAAATAGAACAGATCATCACACACAAGAAGCACACATGAACGCCATAATGTAGGGTGGAAACCCAATGTGGGTGAAAACCACTTGCTGCAATTCTCTCTATAGTTGAATTGAGGCTTCTGTGATCCATAATAGTTGAAAGAATAACTTCGGTGTAAATCACATGTAGACAGACATTTGTCAATGCATTTCGAACCAACTAGTGTGGTTCATCGTCAGTACAAGTTGAAGAAACAGATCCAGCTACACCTGTTCAATAGTCTGAGCAGGGACTCCAACTGCCATATTCGACTATAGGACCCAGGTCAAATTTTAAATTTGACTGGGTCCTATAGTCGAATATGGTCGTTGGAGTCCCTGCTCAGACTATTGAACAGGTGTAGCTGGATCTATTTCTTCAACTTGTACTAACGATGAACCACACTAGTTGGTTCGAAATGCGTCAACAAATTTCTGTCTACATGTGATTTACGTCGAAGTTATTCTTTCAATTCTCTCTATGTTTAATAAGAAACTTATTTTTACAATATTTCTATACTGGTGCAGCCTTATACCGGTATGAAGCCTTCTACCTGCAGAAGGTTACAACCTCCTCTCATTCTCCAACTTCTCCTGGAAAGGAGCTACAACCCCCTTAGCTCTTCTACTAACCGATCCTTTTACTAGTACGTAGGTGCCGGCCTACTGAATGCTCCAACCTTCACTCATTTTCCAGCTACTACTGGAAAGGAGCTACAACCCCCTTAGCTCTTGTACTAGCTGATGTACTAGTACGTAGGTGCTGACCTACAGAAGGCTACAACCTTCTCTTTCTTCCTCCAAGTACCACATTTCATAAATTTTTAGACTGGATACTCTTGAAGCATAACACCATAATTTGAAGGCCATGTTTCATCCAATTTTCATATTGGACCCATCAATATCATTGAAGCACAAAATCAATCAACACTAGCATCATCAATCTCTGAATCACCCAATACTGAAACCTTGTCAACAAACTGCAGTCACCAGAACATAGAGCAGAACACAGAACTCAACAACAACATTCAGATATAACTATATCATCAAAAATCATGCATCAGAGTGCATATGCTACTTGGAAGATCCGAACTGACATGTATATGCAACTTCAAAAAAGCGAACCAATGTATATGTCATTAATCAACCACAAATCTGATCTGAACACCAACTATGTAACCCCAAAAAATCATATGAGATTTTCTCATGGACAACTCATAACTACATGGAAATATCAAGGCATCATCATCATTGAGTTAGGATCAAAACACTTCTAAACATCTTACAAGTATCAAGACATTTCCACACATAATCAGCAGATTGTAACCATTATCAAATAGAGCAAATAATGAACTGAATCATATCAGACCCTTTTCCTGAGCATGTCCCACCGCTTTTCTCAAACTGACATATACGCAACTGTGCAGAGTCTAACTCGTGTATATACATGACTTCTCTTTATGAAACTTGTGTATGAGATTGAGAACACTAAAATTTTACACTTTCAACTTCCTTTGAGTCTGTTATGTCTGTACATTGTGCTGTGCCACATTTTTCAAACTGTGATTCCTTCTTCTTCCATATCTTCAAGTGTGATGATGTTTTCTCCTTTTGGTATGGTGCCCGTACTTTGTTCCTTCATTCCTTTTCTATATGTCCCAGCTTGTTACATGCATAACATCTTACATTTTTCATATTCCTTCTGTAGAAATCAACAGATTTGTGACCAAACATATTGCAAGAAAAACAATATCCCTTAAAGTACCTGGAACATGATGATCTTTCTGTGTGATGGGCTTGAACCATTCTACTTCTGCATCTGGTTGCAACATGTCCAAGATTATGACATACACAACATTCAACATTATTCATCGGAGGAGTAAAAGATTTTCTTTGAAGAATTTCTTTCCTTGGTTGTTGATGGGATTGACCTCTAATCTCCTTGTTGAGTATTTCAGATTGTGCATTAGATTTCCTTGTCTTATTTTGTGAACTAGATTCACCTTCAACAGATTCATGAAAAACATGACCAGTATTGATAGCAGGAGACCTTTTAATACTAAGAATATCATCCAAGATTTTAGTACTATCTTAAAATCGTAAGAGCTTATCCTTTTCTTCTAAGTTATCTTTTAGAATATTTACCTCAACCTGATGTTGCTCCTCCTTTTCACGATACTGCTTCTTCATGTTTTCTTCATGTTTTCTTCCTTCTTCCAACTGATGTCTTAATTCAAGAACTTCATTTTCTTGTTTTTCAAGGGATTGGAGTAGTTCTTTATTTAGCTTATTTGATTCTTCTAGATCTTCTTTTAGCGAGATGATCATAGCTTCAAGCCTTTCATAGTAACTAGATCTTTCTTTGAGTTTCTTGATTGTTGTGCTCCTTTCATTTACTTCATTTCTTAATGATGTTACTTCATCCTACAACTTTTGACATTGATCTTCCTTTTCCTTGAATAGCTTCCTTACCATGTTTCCTTCCTCTAGTTGAGATTTTAGATTGGTAACTTCTTCTTTGGAGACACATTTCATTTTGTGAAATAGATCTTGTTGATCTCTAATGTTGTCTGTAAGCCTTTTAAATTCTGCCTCTATTTGATATCTTTCTTTCTCACCCATAAGAGAAAATTCAGTTGTTTCGCTATCACTTTCATCATCTTGAAATGGATGGAGAAATGTATCACCAGAGGATAAAAAAAACATACCTAATAATTCTTTTGCTTATTCATCTTCATTCTAAGGTGATTCTGAATCTAAATTGTTGCTTCCACATATTCCCCAATCGATTCTCCCACTGTCATAGTTCTTTTGAGATGTCTTCTTCTTCTTAGGCGCTTTCTTCTTTAGCTTATTTCCCATTGTTCTACGGATCTCCTTCAAGCGATCAAGCTTCTACCAAGGACCTGCTCTGATACCAATTGTTGGAAATAATACTGACAGGGGGGGTGAATCAATATTATCAAATCAAACAATTTTTCATTTCCATACTCAGATTCATATACACTACTTCAGTTAAGGGAACCTACGTGTGCACACAACTATGTCTAATGCAACTAGCGTATATCCAGTAAACTTATAATTCAGTTAATCCATTAAATTTTGATCATTAGTTAGTGAATCAAAACTTTAGTAGCCATATGAATAGTAAATCGGTGCAGTAAAATAGAACATATCATCACACACAAGAAGCACACATGAACACCATGATGTAAGGTGGAAACCCAAAGTGGGTGAAAACCACCTGCTGCAATTTGTCTCTATCTTTAATAAGAAACTTTGTTTTACAATATTTTTGTACTAGTGCAGCCTTATACCAGTATGTAGGCTTCTACCTGTAGAAGGTTACAACCTCCTCTCATTCTCTAGCTTCTCTTGGAAAGGAGCTACAACTCCCTTAGCTCTTGTACTAGCCGATCCTTTTACTAGTACATAGGTGCCAACCTACTGAGTGCTCCAACCTTCACTCATTTTACATCTACTATTGGAAGGGAGATACAACCCCCTTAGCTCTTGTACTATCTGATGTACTAGTACGTAGGTGCTGACCTACAGAAGGCTACAACCTTCTATTTCTTCCTCTAGGTACCGCGTTTCATAAATTTTCAGACTGGATACTCCTAAAGCACAACACCATAATCTGAAGGCCACATTTCATCCAATTTTCATACTGGACCCATCAATATCATTGAAGCACACAATCAATCAACACTAGCATCATCAATCTCTGAATCACCCAACAGTGAATCACTAAAATACTATCAACAAACTGCTGTCACCAGAACACAGAGCAAAATGCAGAACTCTGCAATAATGTTCAGATCTAACTATATCATCAAAAATCATGCATCAAAGTGCATACACTACTTGGAAGAGTCAAACCGGCATGTATACACAACTTCACCAAAGCGAACCAGGATATATGTCATTAATTACTTACTTATAACTTCGTTGCACTTCCAGAGTTCAAACATACCTAGATTATTACATATACAAGGAGAATATGTTTTATAGAAACCAGATCTAGTCCATCAGATCACATAAAGATAAGTCATTATGATCCTAATCCATTATTAGATCTCATCCATAAACATTGAATCTAAACACAATCAACCAAACTGAATATGCAGAATACTAACACTAGTAAATAGTCACCAGAACTCATCAACAACCAAAACCACTTGTAACTTCAAACATCATAGCTCATATATACGCTACTTAGATGTATCTAACCTGCGTATGTACGCACTTTTATCATAGTCAACCAGCGTATACATCTGTAAATATTCATTCATGATTTGCAGCTATTCCAAACTTGAGCTATACCCAGATCATAATATTTATAGAACATTACATGCGTCAGTATACAGATCTAGTATAAACATGATCAAACCATATATAGATGATTCATTCCAAGCCATTAGATCCTGATCTATCCTTAGATCTTGTTCTCCATCAACCGCTGAGATTCCTCCTTAGCTCAGGGCAAGGCATCATGAACCCATAACCTGCATACTGGATCTCATACTTCATCAGATATTGGAGAATTACTTGGTTCCTTTGCCTAATGATATTCTCCTCCTTTTATGGCCTTAGGGCTTTAGTCAATACCATGTTCAAAGACCATAGAAAATCAATACTATGGACCTAATACCTGGGTTCAACACTTCGGACGAGATACCATGGTCCAAAACCATAGCTTCAAATACCAAGGACTAAATACCATGGACCAAAAATAATTTTTCCAACATGTACGTGATTTTCCTTGCATGGAAGTGCGTGCATACGTATACACGCCTTTTGATTGTCGAACTCACATGTATACATGACTTTATCAAGGGTAACCTCCGTATGTCTCTTTTTCTCCATTCTGTGAGCCTGAGCTGTGATCTGTCATCTTACTAAGTTTCCATCAAGGAAAACACCTGTATCATAATGCCAACAAAGTGATGGCATTAGTCAAGAGCTCCATGGAGAGTGTATTTATTAGTGTCATTTGAAGCCATAAATTTTCACAGTTTGATTGAGGATGACTGAAGGGTTTCAAATTTTTTTGGTAGCATGTATGTAGAAGGAGAGTTTAGGCTGGTTTCATAACCTACTTGATATTGGCATAATTTTTTTGGAAGGCCTAGTTGCTACTATGTATCTACTACATTGTGGTTGTTTACATTTTCTTGTTCTATCAAAGGTTGGTTGTTCTTGTACACAACCACTGTTATGGGATTATGATGACATTTTTAATGGGCTAAAGAGGATAGCGCCCTACCATTGGGCTTACAGATCTCTATTACAATGGAGCACAGGTACGCAATTAACATAAATATGGCCTCAAGCCATATTTTTCCCCACACATTTCATTGGCATTTTATGGTAGGTTAGTTTATGTTTCTTCAAACAAGTACATATTGCTTCCTTGCAAGTTGCCTGAGAGAGTGCAAGGGTTTGTGCCTGTATATTTATTCTCTCTTTCTCATCATTTCTTTAGAAAGGGGGTTTGACAGTGTTTTCATGATTCTGATCAATTGTGTCCTTCAAAGGGATGTGTCTCAGATAAGATATTGTTTAAATTTTGGGGCCCTACAGGCCCTTTCTTAAAGTTGTTTAAGATACAAAGAGCATATTACAGAAAGGGATGTCAATATATTTCAAAAAAAATGTGAACCAGAAATTAAACAAAACTATTACGTGTTTTTGAGAAGTAAGAGAGCCCCATAGGTCAGATTTGGTAACTGAGTGATCCTAATAATGTCTCATTTCTAGAATGAAAATAATTAGGAATAATTTCCAACAAAAACTTGATAGGAAACTTGATATAGATAGGAAAGATTATTTTCCGACTTGCATCATCTTCAGTCCAGACACACTTCTACTCTAATACCTTGTGGTGCCACTTTTTTGTTCTATTTCAAATAGGAGTGTTAGTAAAAAGTTAGAACATTTGTGGACATGATTATTTGTTTCTCATCATTAAGAACACTAACCTAGCAAGGATGAAACTGCACCTAAAGAAAAAGGACTAGCAGCAAGTTACAACTATAACAACAACAATATTTAAAAGGTTTACATTTTCTAGCAAAAGTATGTACTACTTAACATTCACATTGTTAGCATGAGGTTAGGATTATATATAGATGGTAATTTTTCCATTAGTGACTTATTAGCATGAGTAGTTATTGTCCATTAATTGCATGCTTGGCAGGAGAAATTAACATTATAAGGCTTTTAATTTTAGAAGGGACTGTGTTTTTTTGTCTGTGTTTTTTTCCACTACGACAAGAAGGATACATGTGGATAGCATGAAGATAAACAAAAAACAAGCCTTGGAGATAAATAAATTAGGCATGATGGTTAATAACAAAGGTATTTATCTTTAGAAAGGAAAAAGCAAGGCACCTAAAGGCTAAAACTAAGCACAGGTTTCTCACAAAATCAACCACTATAAACTCAGAGGGACACAGTTTATGGTAGTGTAATATTACAAAACGAAGGGGCACTAATGTGGGTATTTAACTGCTGAAGAGAAGGAATGGTAGTTTCATTGCTTTAAGACTCGTTTTATCAAAGAAGGATGGCATCATTAACTGCAATATTTACACACTATAGTTTTTCAATTTCATGGACTGAAATTGATATTTAAAGGTTAGTGTCAAACTTTTATAGGTTGGAATAGAATGTATAGCCTGTCTTGTGCAGACAGAAATAGAAAGTGTAGGACAACCTTAGGATTTTTCAGCACATAAGTGCAGGCACAGTCTACCCTCGTCATAACTGATGGCACAAGATACCTTTTGCGTTTTAGCAGTCCAACGTCATACTTACATTCTGGTTTCACATTCTTAAAGACCAACCTCCATATTTTAAGTGCCAGATTTACAATTGCAAGTTGTTATCCCATTCTTAGAGGCTAACCTGCAAATTCTAAAAACCAAATATACATTTAGATGTTCAATTGATATTTTTAAGGACCATAGTTGGGAAATTCAGGCCATGCATATATACTACAAGATGTGCATATATTATGTGGGCTTCTTTGAGTTGACTCCAATGCTCTGCGACTCAAAAGTGAATTTTCAATATTGAAGGGTATACCTAGGCCTCTTGATCCCTATGCCAATGTAAAATTTAAAATGTTGTTTTGGGTCCTTTGGGGCTGCTTCAAATAGCTACAGACCATTTCCTAGAAAATTGAGAATTGGCCTATCTATCCAAGCTAGGGTCATGATGTTGCTGGAAAATATTTGGGCTTCTAGGCTAGTCTGATAATTAGCAGACTGATTTCATTTTATGCAATAGATTCCATTTATTGAATCCATTTTTTTATCAAATTTCAGGTAATAAAAGAATTATTGGAAACCGTGGTAGCAGGGCTTGTTGAGTGACTTAAACACATGAGACATACCCAACCTAGTTCCTAAAATGAGATAAATCAACATAGCATTCAAAAATCATCATCAGCGAGTCAAACTCCTGCATAACGAGCACCAGTGTAACATGTGTTTTTGAACCAAGAGTGTTTGACTTAATGAATGTAGTAAGCTAGAGATAGAAAATCATGACGTGCACCAAGACTTGACCCTTTGGAAGGGATGCACTTTTTAGATATACGTGGTTAATCCTACTAGTAGTCATACGTTTGTCTTAAATATTAAGACATGCATGTCTAAATATGAATTAAAACTTATAAAATTAAAATAAAATGAGCATTCTTCCCCAACACCATCCACATCCTAGCTTGAGGTAATGACATACCCATTGTGAGGGATGACTTGATAAATAAGAAACAATGGATTTGAATTTTTTTCTCACATTGTCATCATATAAACAGATGACAAAATCTGGAGATATGATCCCACACCAAATGTTGTGATAGGCTGAATGATGTTGTCACCACCAACATAGGATAAAAACGTTGTAGTTTATACATTACAATTTTAATGTATCTAAACAAGAATATCACTTGGTATACTTCTTTTAAAGTATAAGGGCCTTTCCTAAAGATTGAACAAAAATATTTCCCCTTTAAAAGGAAATTTTTATAAAGTCCTTTTATCTTTATAAAAAGGAAGAATTGATTTTAGAAAAGTACCTTTCTTTCTCTCTAAACTCATTCTTGTTTATGTAAATATTATAAAGATTTTTTAATATTTTAGTAATCCAATAGGATTGATTATGCTTCATTTTACTAGGTCATTTATGTTAATAAGGACTTCTTAAAAGGCCCATCATTTGTATCCTACCTTTGAAAATTAAGTCCTTATTTTTAAAAGGGTGTATCGATGTAAAGCCCAAAGTGGTAGACACACCCCTGAAAAATCATCACACTAGAGTGACAATTCATTTTGGGATTAATCACCACCTCCGTTTCAGGTACTCCTTCAATTACCTGGTCACCTCTAGCCCTCCATACAGGATTTGAATAGGGTAATTAGAGAGAATATACACCAACAATACATCAGGTCACTTGGACCACTTCCCCTAATGGACTTAGGCTTGAGATATCATTCCATTCCAAGCACTTCATGCCACTGAGGGATGGCCTTATTGTCAAACCTACATATACATATAGACATTGAATGCATAACCTGAGGATTCCTCTTCGTCAATTCAAGATTTGCTTGTAGAAGCTCTAGATTGAGGCAGATCATCACATTCTGCAGTCTAACAGGGTTTGTCAATTGTGTCATTTGTAGGAGATTGAGTCAAAGAAGAACCTCATATTTAGGTCACCCATTTATTATGAGATCAGATGGAGGTTCCAATGAGGGTGCAATGAAATTGGCAATCAAACATAGTCTTTTAAATCAATTCTTAAAATGAAGTGAAACTCAAGAAAAAAATATTACCTTTTAAAATCGTCAACGTCACTAATAGAAAGTTAGAAATTGTAGAAGTCTTCTAAGAAAATTTAAGAAGTTGTCCCAGAAAAACTATTCAATTAGTCATGACATTCTCCTATTTTGATTCCTTCAAAATCATAATTCTCCACTGTCTTGAACCTCCATTAATGACCATATTTGTTAGGAGGTCAACAATTTATTTGTTGTACATACATGTATGGAGTCCAAATTTTGTATGGACTGTTTAATCTAGACAATTTGGCTTGAAAATTCCCATGAACGGTCTCCCAAATCATTTTTTAAAAGTATTATAACTATATTTAAATTTGTCCTTCAAAAATTTATGTTTTTTATCTTAATATTGAGGCAAATATTAACTCCCTCTAAGCTCTTTCTAAATAAACATCAATATCAAGAACAAGTAAACAAACCCTTTCATAGTCACTACACACCATCAACCCACACACTAACATTGTTTGTAGACAAAAATGAATGAGACTACAATCATTCTGAGGTGGACAATTCCAACACGTGTAATGCTTTCCACGTTCAAATTTCAGATTGAGAACAGATCCAAGAAAATTAATGAAATTAATTGTGAATTGAGTTAACAACGAAGTGTTTATGGCAAGCATGACAGTTTGCTCCAAGCAAAGTTGATTCAGTAGTTTTGTCATATATGGTGAGGAATTCACTGCGGTTGATTTGTGCCAACACTATAATCTTCTCTTTTACGATAATATATATTATACTGTTCATGTTAGACTTCATAGTTCTAAACAAATATAGTTGATCATCTATGATGTTAGCAAGACCAAAACTTATCAGGGGAGGCAAGTACATGAGTAAAAGTTGACAACCATTCACAGTACAACATTGGTTGGTAAAAGACACTTTCCAGATCCATATCAAACTCTCTCTATCCAAGCCATGTACTATTGCAAATGATAGAAATATTTACTCCAATGTCTAACATAATTTTTTTCTAAAGAATTTTCAGACAGTGATTCACACTTTTCACACTACACGGTTCCACTATGATGAAGATACTAGTTGCTTCATTCAATAAATTTCGCATGGACTTATGAGATTAAGGTTTAAGACTATCCACCCACTAATTTTGCACTATCCTTGTCTCTCACTTTAGAAGAATCGTACCTTGACAGCCATGGTTCCTGCGTGTCATATTAACTGATCCATCCAGGATTGCTCACCCTCCCTAACATTGAAGGTTACCTTGTTGATGGGCATAGTAACCTAGGGCTTGCCATTAATGGAATAATGTGAACTCCTCCCTTACAGATGCTCTAACTATGTGGGTTTTGTGGGCCCACTAGGATAACCATCAAGGGTTGGGAAGAGTTATGGAAGTATTATCACTTGTTGCAATATCTGTTCAAGAACCATCTAGCAAAATCTACTCCATTCAAAAGATAATTCGGCAGTATTCACACAACAAGCAATTGAGAGACATGTGTTGTTAATTATCGTTGGAATTTCTCCTATGACTCTATCATTGGAATTTCTCAGATCTATGGTCATGGGAATTGCCACTATTTTGTGCATCTATACTTTCCAATTACCAAAATTAATAGAAACCTTCATGATGGATCGAAATGGTAATATCCCTAAGGACAGGTTCTACATTTTTTAAAATCTTGTTTTTATATCTAACGCTTGACCCAGAAGGAAAGACAATTAACATTCAGATTTCACGGTTTCAAATGGATCAAGAGATGGGAAATAGAAGATTATGTACCCGACATTATCGTGATAGAGGCGATTGATGATAATGTCGCCTCGAAGATTCAAGAAGTAAATTGCAGAGGCAGCCACTGGCATTGTGATCCACCCAATTCCACAACTCGAAATCTTCAAAATTCAGCAATGGCTCTTCCTCTTCTTTCTCTTTAGAGTGAACCAATCATTTACTTTTGTAGCTATAGCCAAATCAACAATATATGCTTTGTTTCAAGCATGTTATTCATCCATGTCTCATGAAATATGTCCGTCCTCCTTAATCTTCTTCTCAGCGGCTACTTTCATTCTCCTTATTTCTTCTCCTTTTCAGCTACTCCTTTCATTCTCCTTATTTCTTCTTCTTCTCGGTTGCTCCTTTTGTCCCTTCATATGACCTCTCCAGTATGTCCTCCACCTCCTTCTCATCTCCTTCCATTACGTTAGCAATGCTATGGTTGACAGTTCAAAACTTAGGCCCACCACCTTTTGTGTTTATTTGGGTGTTCATTCTGAGTTATCTTAGGTGCATAAATCATTTATAAATACACAACAAGAGGGAGTTATCTATGGTTCCTAATGAAATTTATACCCCCACCTTTTTTTTTGGGAAGTGTATTTTCACTAGGATTAGGTACATGAAATGGCTTATAAGTAAAGGGTTTTGGTGATGTTGTTTTTATGGGAATTTGGAAAAAGTATCAAATAATTAAGTAGAAGTTTATGGCTTGTATCAAGGCTTTTTTTAATATTTTAGAAAAAATAATAATAATAATAACTAAATTGAAAGATATCATATATTTATTTGTTATTTATATGTGTTTCAATCTAAATACATCTTTATGAGCTTAAAGTTGTAGGATGCTTCTTAATGACATTAAATAGCCAGTTGCTATTACTTTCCCTACCCCAAGACATAGATTTAAGCCTAAATAATATTTTTAGATGCCTTTACATAGTTCCTAAGAAGTCAGGGACATTTCAAGGAAAGAAAGATCCACAATAATGAATATGTGGTAGTAAGAACTCATGTATATAAAGCATACAACATGTAGCAACCATAGTTCATACATCAATAGAATATGGAAGTGTGGTAATTGGAACTTGTGGATCCATAGCTATGATGATGTGGTAGTTGGAACTTGTGGATCAATAACATATGAGGATGTGGTCGCCGAAATTGTGGGAATATGAACCTGCATCTCTAGGTGCAGATCTGTAACATTATTCAATTTATAATTTAGACATAGAATACAAAAAATCCTCCTCTTGCATTTACATAATTGAATAAAGTTCCAAGTAATGAGGAAAAGAGTACATTTATAAAAATATACAACTCAAGTGAAGAACTAATTACTAAAGAGGTTAAACAAAGGCATAAAGGATGTAGGAAAAAAGAAAAGGATGGAAAAATAGGGATTGATCATTACTTTCATGGAACCTAGCTTCAATTATTTTTCCTTTATTGTGATTCTATATAGATTTTGATGTGTTTTTTCATTCTTCTTTGCATCTATAGCAAATAATTACAGACTTAATTCCTATAATATTTTGAATTCTTTACCTCTACAAACAGTGTAACTTCCTACAATATTATGTATATTTGTCACTTTGTCCTCTTTAATATTGTTTGGATATCCTCTTGAATAACTTGTCGTTCCTGATATGCATAGAACCTCTTCCTATGAAGTTTTGTTGTTGTCTCCTCTACAGCCTCTCATTCGCCTTCAAGGAAATCTAATAAGCTCCATATACTATATGAGAATGATGGTTACTTATCTCATATTTAATCTATAACTTAAACCTACTAGCATACCTTACCACCATTTGGTATTATATCTATGTAAGTCTTAATTGAGTGATAACTTGGATAATTGTTTTGTGTGCTCTTAAGTGGATGTTTCAAATTTTGTTCTTGTCTACATAAACTCCATTGATAAGAAATTGGTAGGAAGTTCTCCATGAACTAGCTCATTGTTTTCTTCCAATCCTTGATGTTTTCTTGCTACCTCTCTGCTTTATCATTTTTCACAACATCCCACTAGAGTATAGCATGACATTTGAACTTAATTTCGTAGAAATTAATCCTATAATGTTCTTGAACATTTTCATTTTTAAAAATACCTATTTGGTTATATTAAGTAGCTAATAAGAGTCTCACTTATAAACTACCATCAAAAACAAAATTCAAAATCTAGAATTGTATATTTCCATCAAAAACTTGATCAATTGCATTTCTATGTCTCTTCCATTAGTTTTAAACTAACCTAGCATAAACCAACTGAGAGGACTATTACTTGATGAAAATATTCCTCTCATACAAAACAAAAAACAAAAAAAATCAAATGCATTATTCTCATCTAATCAGCCTTTACAATAAGGATGTATTTACTCATAATCAATCTTCTCATCATCATATACTAACACCTTGATGAACCCTATAAAGTAGGCATAAAATAGTCCTTCCATCTACATAACAAATTGTGGGGGAAATCACACAAAAGGTTTTATTTTCATCCCTATAATGGACATCTTGAAATATGGATTTCCCTCCAAGAAATGAATTTTTTCAATTAGTACATAGGGTTTTAACTCCCTAAATATTCACTCAAGCAAAATACTCTACAGTACAATGTCATCAATTATTCTAATATCAAATTAAGGCTAATATGTTTGTAATTATAAGGTATTTAGCTTACAACACCACCTTCATCTCAAAATAAAATTCCATGCTTAGTACCCCACTATGACTAAGTACACCATATCTTCCTCTATACACTTAGAAAATACTTGAGAGGGCTTTAACTACTCCAATTACCATCATGGCTTAGTGAAAAAATAAATTTTCCTCAGGTAAAAATTGTACACTAACATAGCCAAACAATTTCCTAGAAGTAATATTTCTTCTCCATTTTTTCCCAAGGCCTTAAAATAGATTTTTTCCTCAAGCACCTCTTCCTAATGCCACCTTCTACCTTTCCCAACCCATTTCCAAGTAATTTGGCATCCCTAAATAAGATTAGGGAAAATTTAGGGCCATGGTTAAAATCATTTAAATCACTTGAAGCCATTTTGTAGGTTAATCCTACCCACTCAATCACTAAACCCTAATTTAACTTATCTACCATATTTCAAAGATTTTAGACAATTATTTCCCATTATTTTATGTTGGCTCTATGATACATAAGGTTACTGGAATGTTTCAAAATATGTCCTATTATTATCTAATTTCCTAACATATTCCATATTCTAGGGGCAACAAGGTCACACTTGAGGCACATATAATAATTCCCATTAAGTAATGCACAAAATGTCAAATATTTTAGTGGGGATCACATTCGTTATGATATTATTGGTTCCAATTTAAACCATTATAGCTAACATCATTAAAATCAATAAAAATGTTTAAATATCACCCACATATAGTACAAATAGAAACACATAGGTCAAATAGTAATTCGTTATACTAATAACATGCATGTCATTACATAACTCTAATGTAGAGTGAACACCAAAAATTGATAAAAAATGCAACCCATCTTACAAATTCTCCCTAATATTGAATATATTTAAGTACCTTACAAACCTCACATATATATGAAACTATAATAACTGCAAAAGATTCAAAATTATAATAGAGAGTCAACCAACCATAAGCCACTTAACAAAAAAAGAGAGTACAAAAGAGTCTATTTGTTTAGATATATACACAAATTATCCATAAAAGTAGGTGCAAATAATATATGAGATGACTCATTAGCCTTATGTACTTAGCCTTCTATAAATCCACATATTCAACCTTCTACATGTTTACTTCTACAAATTCATAGTTTTTCAAGTTTTGTTGAGCTTCTCTCTGTGCTAAAACTTAGTGAAAGATGATATACAAAAATGCCTCAGTCATGCCTTCCAACTCATCCCTAAGTTGGGTTCTATGCTTCATATATTTCCTTCTCTTATGGCCAATATTTGAATCATATGGCACGTATCAAACTTGCGCCTACTAAGTATGGCTTGTACCTATGATAACTCCCCTTATCTAAATATTGGATTATGATGATCACAAGTCGATAGCTTTCTTTATGAAGCATTTATATGTGTAACTTTATTAAGGTAGGACTAGCATATATAGGTATAACTCTAATATTCCCGTGGATTTTTTATTACAATTGCACATGATGATAACTAAAACAACCATGGGGAAATATATACATGAGAAACATACCTACTTTCGGCACTCATAACCCCCATCTTAGCCACATTACTATATACTCTTCCCAAAATATGTTTGATATCTCCTCCCAGTAGTAGTTCTCAACTAAAAGAATCCATCAAAGATTATATTAGTTTCACGTTGGCCTTCTCAATTCTAAATGTACTACTACCTTAAAAATGGCGATGCTGAAAAATTGGACCAAAATTATAGGAAAGACTAGTGGCAAAATCCTTCACTTATTTTATCTTCATTTCCCATATTGTGATGCAGGAAAGTGTTCCCTCTGCGGATAGAGGCAACCCCTCTAGCCCTAGAGTGGGTCTAGTCACAATCAAGGACAGATCAACAATAGCTTTCCTTAAATAGTTAAAGTTGGAGGCCTACCTCAACCAGTGGTCAATGGAGTTCCGTTGCGCTGCTCCAGCTTCCACTTCCTTCTCCTCAATGAGTAATCAACCTAAAACAAAGCAAAGGAAATACAACAAAGCACGTAACCCGAAACAACAATGAACTATTTACTCACAAAGTCAAGAAGTCATGAGCTATCAAGTACACTTCATACAAGACATAGGAAAACATCATTGATTGCATTAATAATTAAATAAGAGTCATCTTACAACCAAAGTCTTGACATCAAAAGCCCTCTCAGAAGGGTCCATCGAGCATGTTCTTCAAGCATTCACTCTTTGGAGATGGATCTCCCAACACACAAGATCTCTCTCACTCATAAGCTTTACAAAAGATTAAGTGCACTTCACAACCTTCCACAAGCTATCAACAATCCCACACTTGCCACACTCACACCAACTATCTAGCAAACTCACAAAACACTAACAACACTGCTCAACTAGCCAACTATCAGGAACTAGCATTGCATAGCAATGGTGAGAGTTTAAATAGGAGAAGTAGTCTCCATGAAAGGTGGGAGAGAGAGCTTATCATCAAGGAAGGTAGCACAATTGACAGAACTGCCACACTAGGGAAGGAAGGGCGACATAAACTAGGCCAACAACTAGGTTTGGAGTCATATGGAAGACTGAATTTTGGAACAAATTCACCCAATCTGGATCATCGTGGGCACAAAACTAAGTTTCAGCACTGACATCGCAAGTGATCAATGCAGCTAGTTAGATCATCGCCGAAGGAAACACATAGCCCCACGCTGGTGCTTAAAATTGGGCCATCGTGGGAATTAGATGTACTTCCGTGCTGGCAGCGCGAATGGATTATTCATGAGTGACTTTTAGCGCATTTATTAATCCTATAGCCACGATGAGGCAGATAACTTAGGAAAAGTGGGTCAATTGGCAGCATAGGAGAGCATTTTTCTGTCATAAGCATGTTTGTCTTGGACACATGACACAGCGAGAAGACCAGGAGTGAAGCGGCGATAAATTACTGTGTAACAGATGCCCCCTAAAGTATGAAGCCCAAGAGAGTGGGAGGGGTGAAATGTTTTACAAAACTGGCTGAGTTGGTACACCATCCGGAAGAACCTGTAGACGCAAGTCGAACTAATATCTCTGAAGTACATGTAGTCTAGGCATGGGCGTAGCCATCCAAAAGACATACGAAATAGGTCTGTGGTATGTACGCAGCCACCCAACTAATGAGACCATGATAATGACAAAGGTGTGGTCGTAGCCACCCATAAAGACTCAAGTATGGTCACAGCCACCCTTCAATGAGTCATGTAATCACGAACCAATCCACGTAGCCTGAACGTGTGTGATCAGATTTCGGGGTCTTGAACCCAACCAATCATAGTACAAATTCTAACATGCGAATAGATGTGCTGAGGTCGAGCATGATAGAAAGTCGCTTGATTACCAGTCAATGATGGAAACCATTAACAAGCGCGAGAGAAACCACCTGTAATGCCAATGGTTCTCAAGGTACTAGCTAGCACAATCCACGGAGTGTGAAAAGGAGCTGAAGTTGAAAACTCATGGAATCACCCAATCAATGACCAATGATGAAAGTCGAACGTTAGGTGCGAAGAACTTGCCATTGAGGCATGCAAGATCTAACGTACCAAAGGGATCTCTGGATCAATCTCCTAGATAATGAGCTGACGTCGACAAGAGATGAACTATCGCAGGAGGGCCATAATTTTTCCCTCATCAATGACACGATTCAAGGAACAAGTGGTAGATGGTGAAACAGAGTATCAAAAAAAAAAGGCAAGGATGTAAACTGCAGAAGGATTATACTCTTGAACATGTCGACAACACGACTCCAGACGGTGGCAGCATTCAGGTACCAAAGGATCAGAGGCTTGATGGAAACAACATGGATCAAATGGAATGAGGCTAAATGACAACCCAAACCCGCAGAAGGCCAAATGACGACGTATGGATGTCCCAACCTGACAAGAAGCAGAAGTGCAATGTTCAAGAGTGACTAGCTGCCATAGACAATCAACAATGTTTTCCAAATTTTCCCCCACCATTGCTAGTGAGTACCCCAATTATTTTTGAAAACAATCTTGAAGGGGATAGCATATGCTTGTGATATAAGTTCGACCTTCAGTCAAATCCAACCTAGTAATAGTTTAACGAGACCTAGGGAGAAGAAACTTGAGTCTCGTCATGGTGACGAGTCCAATGTCATCAGGGTTTAACGAGTCCGACATAGGCAAAAATTGGAGTCTTTTTCATGTTTAGAGAGTTTGAAAAAGACACAGAAAAGAAAACTCCAGGGGGGTCCTTTTTCGTAGAGTTGTGTCTCTTGAGCCCGAAAAAGTATAAAATGATACTCGAAAGAACTGCTCGACCATTACGATCGAGGAGTACTTTTCATGATTAGTGACCTCAACCTAAAAAAGTAGAAAAGCAACTGAAATCACGTCATTTTGTAACCAATAACGAGCTTGAAACGACAAAGGCCCAGCAAGATTTTCATTTTTAGACGGTCGAAAAGAGCTTAAAGGTGACTGCCTCTTATTTACTTTTAACGAGTCAAGAGGAACAACTCGGCTATCTTTTCATTTTTCAAGCCGGAAAAGAGCTTAAAGACGACCTCATGGATCAAGTGTACACGAAACTCCACTACCTGTAGCTATACACAAAACATGTCGCATGTAAACTCATTCGATATAAAATGAACAATATACATAAAATCGTAGTTGAAAAACCAGATATTAAGTTAACCATGTGATAAAAAATGAGAAAAACCCCACATTTATAAAATACAATTTTTTAATTTCCAAAAAATACTATAAAAAAGGGGTTAATCCATCCATTTTTACCATTGTTACTGTTCATTCCACTGTGGAGCATTTTGGAGTACCAAAGTTGGCGAGCTAATTTTGACCCTATTCATCCATCGTTCACCCCGAAACTCCGTCCAGGTAGATAAACTTTGTCCTGCACTTCAATTCAATACCTTTTTTCATGCATTTTGACCATTAAATGTGTTAGTTTAGGCATATTTTTGGACCAAGTTCCGCCACTCGGTCATCACGGATATACCCATCGGGTCCGCGATGACTGAAAAAATTCACACATCACGTGCTCCAATCATTATGGAAAAGTGATGTGCTTCTGCGATGACCGCGGAAAAATAGAACTAGCAACCTCGTGTCATCGCGTCTGTTTTAAAAACAGACGCAATGACGATGCGAAATCATATTTTTATGCAAATTACGCGTTGAATTTTGCAAAAGAAATGCTAATTCGTTCTTTTTGTCATGTAGGCTATAATGGCATTTTTCTGGCAAGAATGAATGCATGATGACAATGATATTCAAGATTTTCCCAATGTGGGGTGCCGAAATGCATTACGAGTGTTATCACAAAACCAGTACTGATGGCTGCTAATCAGTAAGACCTTATGTAACTGTTTCAGACCAGACTTTTAGCTAGGGATTAGCCTCCCTAACTTGAGAGGGCTCTCTCAAAACAAACTACTGATTTATCTTTAGACACAAAGAGGGCTAACTCTTGAAA
>APFE030070346.1:111563-135434 GCA_000404065.3 Pinus taeda | reverse complement strand
TTCCATTGGGCTCATGGAGTCAAACATCTTTTCAATAAACTGTCAGCTACTCATTCATGGAAGTCAAGGCATGTAATGTTTAAACACTCAAAATATTTCTCAAATAACCATCAACTCGTAAGTACACACAGGAAGTTTGAGCACTAGGTGAATTCAGAGTGATTGTGTACCTAAAGAGCTGTAAAACATGAAGGACAAGAACCTCAACTTATAAGTATACACAGGAAGTCTGAGCACTAGGTGAATTCAGAGTGATTGCATACTTATCAAGTTATAAAACATAAAAGATCAAACAGAACCACAAACATCTTGAGCATTTTAACAAAGTATGAATCTTGGGAAGAATAAACAGTCTTTCTATTACTGTAAAAAGCTTTATACACAGGCCAATATAACTCTGTTTTTGCATAAATATCCAACCCTACTTACATCAGAGTTTCTCCTATATATAGGAAAACAAAACTCAAACTACTTGAGACTCCTCCTCCAGCATGAGGGGAGCTCGATGGCCTAGCATTAACTAACCCTAGTCTATTCTGAAACAAACTTATTAAAATACATCAGTATTGTGCAGTAAATACATTAGAGTCCTAATCATATGAAACCTCTAATTCTATCCTCGTGTGCATGATGCCTTTCTTGAGCTTTGACACCTGTATCCTTTCTGTAGTGGCCGAGATAATATTGGAGAGCATTTCACTGAAAACAAGCTGCTTTGGATAACTAGCTGTGCAGATGACTCATTAGTTGTAAGATGTGTGCCTGTTCACTGTCCCTGCCTTCCATCAGTCTTCTTTCCAAAAGAACATGCTTTCGAACTATTTAATACCTTAATAACCACGCATAAACAACCATATGCCTTATGATCTGGATGCTTTGTGAACTGAACAGGTGTCCAACCCAAAATTCCGGTAACCCTACCAGAACCCTAATAATTCGGTCATAAAGTAGCTTTAGGAAGACTTTAGCAAAAAACAAAATATTTCACCTTTTGCTCCAACACTTTCACCTGTCACTCTTTGAATGCTTAGATAGCCTTGTATGGTCTCTTTCCTACCCTCGAGGCATTCCTTTCAAAATTTTCTGACCTCAGCATCAACTTCATTGTTTTCTTACAAAACAGTCATCTACAGTAGTTTCGTAGCGCGCTACGAAACTACTGTTATTTTCAAAAATACAGTCTTCAATAAATTTATCAATATCCTTTGTGACTGCAACAGCTTCGCTTCTGGCTTCAAAACTCCTAATTTATCTTCCTTTTATATGTCGTGCTTACATGCCTCAAAAAACCAATGAACTTAAGAAAATAAAACAAAATCTTGGGGTAGCACCTGACTTTTAAAATTTGCTACTTTATTTGGCAGCTAACTTACTTAGCTGAGCTTTTAGTTTTGCAACCTCTTTTTCCATGGCCGCAATTTCTGCTACAGCTTTCTCCATATTAGCCATTTCTTTCTCGACTGCCTCCCATTGTTCCTTTGAAGATGTAGTTTTGGTTTCTTTGGCAATGGGGACTTTTTTATCCATATCTTTCTTCTTGATTTCTTTTGCTTTTTCTATTTTGGGTAGCTGCTTCTCCATTCCTTTTGCTTGTCTTCTTGTGTGTGGTTTTCTTTTCATTTCCTCTGCCTTCTCTGCTTTAGGCAGTTGTTTAATTTCTTTTGTTGTAGGTACCTTCACAGCTACCTCTTCCTTGTGCAATTGCTCAGCTACTTTGATTTGCCTCCCGGTGACTGGCCTTCGTGGTGTGAACATAAATTCATTACCAGTTTCCTCAAACCTTAAATTTTTTTAGGCCTTTGATTTTTTGGTGCTATCAGGTGATGACTGAGTTAGGTCAATAGGCATTGACTCAACCTGCACTGATTTAGCTTGCTCAAAATCAATTGCCTCAAGCAAATCATTTAGACTAGCTTTTGATATAGGGCTTTCTTCCACAGCTATTGATTTACCTTTTTCTCTACTTAACTGACTTCTGGTTCTGACTCTTGACATCTTTTCAACTTCACTTGGTCCCGCTGCACCCTTCTTTTGCTTGATCTTCTGCTTTGATGACTTAGGTGTCTCCTTTGCTGATGATTTAGGTGTCTCCTTTATAACCACAGACTTCTCTGATTTCCTCAACTTGGTTTTGGGCTTCTTTTGGTCTTTCACCCCCTTTCTGAGCTCAGCCAGAGTAGGTTCTTCAATTCTTCCTTCTCTTTCCCTAACCGGAAATGGAGTGAGGCCTGTCTTGCTTTGAAAGCCGGCCATAAAAATAAAAGAATCCCAATCTCTACCAATTTTTTGCAAACCATCTAACACCAGCAACTTTACTAAACCATGGTGAAACAGGGATGTTTCACAATCATCTTTCTTTAACTGGATTTTATTACACATTTTACTAAGGCTTCTGAACAAGTAGAAATGGATATCTATTGATGCTTTACCTGTGAAATGCAACAAGAGTTTGAAATGATAGGAATAAATTTTGTTGTACCTCCCCTCACATGTTAGGTATTTCTGGATGCATGTAAGGAGCAGAGAAAAATGTTCTTTTACGTAATTCCTTGGCACAGCTTTGGTGAGGTCCTCATTTACATATGGTTCCTTCAAAAATTCCTTACAGGGACTCATGTCAAATTTAAAAATTTTGAACCACTCTTGTCCTCCTCTCGGAATTTCAGTGACAATAGAAATGGCTTGTGGAAACACAGGAAACTCTAGCATTGACACCTTAGAATTCGAGCCAGTAAAATTCAATGCAAAAGCTTTCGTTACCTCTGTATGTCTTCCCTTCAATTTTTCGTAAAACCTCCAGCAACCAGCATTTTTAAAGGCTCGTGCTACACCTTCATCTCTGAGCGTAAGATCAAGCCCCTCTGGCTCTGTTCTTAGGCACCTTCCGGATCAATGTACTCTTTTCTCCATCTTGCTCAGAATATCTTCACACAGAGAACTAACAGCAGCTATAATTCACAAAACAGCTTCGACTTTGGAGTGCAGGCTCGCTTGCAATGATCCCTTTAAATGAAAACTCGGGCTTCTTTGCGTTTTTTCAAAAACTCGTCATACAACAGGCATGTTAACGCACCATGAATAAACATTATGACACAACCATACCTCATAAGATTTCTTAAAATAATCGTCATGTGTGTGATCCTAAACCTGATGGTGGAATGATAACCTATCATGACCTGGAGAAGACAACAACTGACAAAACGTGAACGGACCTAATGACTCATCTCCCCAGATTTGACATTTCAAGAGAACACGCTGCAAAAAACCCCGAATCCCCGATTTCGTAGTGCAGACAATTATGAATTGACAAACCGCGCTACGAAATGGCTGCTAGATGATACACTACGAAAAGGTGAAAAATGATTGCGCAGCTAAATTGGCCAATCAGATCGCGCTGCGAAACTGCGCAAAATCCAAATGATGCAAACAAGACAAGACATGCTTTAAACAATAATGATGGAGGGTATCTAACGGTTTTTTACAAGGACTCACATCAATACCTTTTGAAATTCTAACTTCAAAGTGACACACATGGAAACCTATTGACTTAAACAAAAAAAAAATTTAATATGAATCTTTGGACATAGGTGGACTATGGTTTTAAGTGATAACATAGTCGATGAATATTTGGTTGGAAATATATCTATGTCAACCAATTTTGAAATCAGGATTTTATTACAAGATACACTTTGGAATTAGCTTTGTTAATATATAGTGTCATGAAATAAATTCTTATAGAGAATTTTGTTACCTTGCCTTGAGCCATCTAGTTCAATCAAGGTGAAATAATCAGAGCCTACACCAAGATTTTGATTAAGAAGGAATGAAGGTGTGGAACCCATAATAGTAGGCATACCTAAGCTTTGAAAATACATCAGTTCCATTGAAGAAAAGTGAAGAAAGGGGCTGGTTCTTGATCAAAGGAATTAACACACCTTTTGAAGTAGAGGTGAACCCCACATCAAATATTAGGTAATGTCTGACCCAAGCGGCATTTGGTAGTGCATTCTAGTGTGAAGGGAAGCAAGGATCAGATACCAAATCTCTAAATCAAACATTACAAAGTCACAAGGTATCCATGTTTGAGGATATTTATACCATCATGGTATTCGAAGAAAGGGAGAATCCATATTAGTGAAAAAATATGGAGTGAAGAAGTTAAGTGCAAAATTGCAAAGGACTGGAATGTGGATCATCTCGATTAAGAGTGGCAAGTATGTGGAACTATTATAGATTTTTCTTCAAACCCTTGTTATAAGGAGTTATCCACTCATTTATGCAATCTAGACCTAAAATCCAAGTAGAGCTTGGCTATTGTGGGGATATTGCACAACCCATTTGGGCTCTTGAAGCTTAGTAACATGCCACTATAGAAGAGATGGAGGTGGCATTGGTGGAAACTACAATAGTTTTTAGGGATGTCAAAAGCGGGAGCCATGAATTATTAGGTAGGTCAAATCTGGTAAGAATAATATTTAACTTTCAGATTCAAGTTCACCTTACCAATAACACTACCTTTGAAATGGGTTCTTGCTTTGATTGGTAATGCTAGTGTTGTTCGATATGGTGTAGTACATATTGGTGCATATTTTGTTGGTGTTGAGAGGATTTCCTGACTTACCAGGCTATGGTGTAGTTTGATAAAGTCATTGTGTCAGTGTGAAATTTCTTGGAAGGTGTACCAAAAACACTTCACTTAATTCATTAGGTGACAAGTGACACTAACAACAAGTTGATGGTTGCTAGCAATTCTGATCTGCAATAAAAATGGAAAACTTGCAACAAAAGTATAAACGATCTATAATAGAAACCAACAGTAAAAATATCTAATGAAATAACCCAAATGGAAAGACTTTTAATTGAATAAATATTTTATTAAAAACACCTGGTGAAGGATATCTACAGATGGGTCTATAAGTCACCCTCTCCGGAATGGGTCCTTTGATGTCCTTGATGCTTCAGACAATGATGTTCTCTCCCAATATGTGGAAAACCCAGAAAAAATGTGGAGAACTCAAATGGGAGCTTCAAAGAAGAAAGACGATAATGGTGATGATGATTATGATCATGATGAAGAATGAATGGAAACCCTCCTATTTATAACAAAATATTGAGTTAGTCTCAAAAATGGAGAATAATAAAATAATATTAACAAAATCAAGATCTAACCACTTCAAATACTTTATTATATTTATTGGAGAGGAAAAAGATATTTAAAATGGTTAAATATATTTATTTAGAAATAATTAACAAATAACATGATTTATTAATTATTTCTTGAATATTAATAAAGGTGTGAAATTGAGATAATTATTAAATAGTGATTTAATAATTATTCCAATAATAGAATAATGAATAATAAACAAATAGTGATTTATTTTACTATTCCTAGGGGATTTAATCAAATGTGGCACCGTGGCTTCAGTGCTATTATATAGTCAAGTAGATTGCTGACAAATTCTTTGTCCTAGGATGAAATATATATATACTTCAAGGACACACTTGAAGTAACTGAGAATGTCTTTCTCAACAAGATGGAGTGACAAAAATTGCAACATCAAGGACATAAACTCTCCCTGTGTCAAGAATGACCAGATTACAAAAACTGCTCCAATATATTAATATCACGAGGGACATACATTCTCCCTCTATCAAATATGACCATATTTTGTGAGAATGGTCCAGCAAAGGACATTTATTCTTCCTATGTCAAGTATATTGACAAGATTTAGGAAGAATGGTCCTAGAGGCCCAGGATCACCCAATTGAGTGGGTTTCTTTCATCATCAGGTTTTGATTACTTTCCAGATAGGTTGAGTAAGTTGATTAAGAATCAGGCCCAAAATTACTCAAGTAGAGTGTGGATTTTGGATTTGGGACCAGATTACTCAAATGGATTAAGCGTGTCCCTAGGCTTTCATGATAAGTCAAATAGAGTGACCAGGATGATGGTGAACTAGGACTAGTCAGTATACCATGGGTTAAAGGTGTCAACCAAAAACATGGTGACTAATGATGTTAAATATTTACCATGTGTCACAATTGTTGACCAAATTATGGTAACTTTTTGATTTTTGTATTTACCATGTGTCGCAGTTGTTGACCATATTATGTTAACCTGTTGATGTTATTGATTTACCATGTGTGATAGTTGTTGCTAAGATTATGGTAAATTTCTTTGTCATGTGCGAAAATTGTTGACTAGATTATGGTAATTGGATTTGTTATAACCTTTTCTTAGAGAAATTTGTCAACATGAGATAATATAGATATTCATTATGAATACCTCCCTAGCTAAGAGGGAGTGTTTAATTTTGTAGCTATAGTCATTCTTCATAATTAATATTTTAACTTTTGATGTATTTGAAGTAATAAATAAGGAATGTTCTTCATGACCTTGTCAACAGAGAAATTATATGACATGTTCCTCATGTTGGCTTTTAAAAGATAAAACTTGAGTTTTTTATATTTGAATTTTTGGCTCCAAAGAAGCCAATTTGACCCTCTTCCTAGTAAAATTAGCCCCGTCCAAAGAGGAATCCTTTTGGAAATGAAGAATACTATAAAAGTACATTCATCCTGCATTTTTCAAATAATTCATATCTCCTTTGTTCAAGAAAAACACAAATCATATGAGGTATGAATACAAGATGAATCTAAGGCACATCCACGATGAAGAAGGGCAAGAATTTGAGGAAATGAGGGAAAAATTCTAAAACACAGTAATGACAAATTTATGAGGTGAACTAGATTTGTAGCACCAAGTTTATTGGGAGTAGGAGAAGTCAAATTTCTAAAGTAAATCAAAGTTCCAGGACTAAGCTTATTAAGTGTAAGAGAAAGACAAAATTTGTCCCTAGTATACCTAACAAGATTGAGTTTATCGGGAGGTTGTTTGACTTGACTAGGAGGCAATAGGACCAAGTTTGACCAAGTCTAATTAATTGGTTAGTTTGACATTTTGGTTTACTAGATGGTATAGGTGTGTATATTGTTAAACTAAAGAATTTCTCTAAGGAAAAGGTTGTTTTATTGTCCCCCCATGTGGGTTTTCCCAAGGTAAATGTTTGTGTTCTTTCTTTTCTCTCTCTTTATGACCTTACTGGCATTTTGTTTTACTCTTGACACCATATTATAGAAAATATGGTGTAAGCTAACCCGACAATGCAATATAAATCAAAGAAGAATACTATAATTTACTTCTACTATCAATTTGTGGAAGCTTAAAGATCGAACTAAAAAATATAACAAGTAGAAGAAGAATCAATTTCACAATACACATGAAAATACTTTGTGGAAAGCCTTAGCTAAAAACCACACACTATTGTATTATCATACAAGGTGGAAATACATAGGAATTATACAAAGCCCTAGCTCTCATAGCTAGCCAGCTCTCAGTACAGTCCTCACAGATGCTTACAGGCAATCTTGGATTCTCTCAAGCCTTCCTCTCTGCCCTCCAAGCTCATATTTCCTTGCGATGTTCCTTGTGGATGATCTTCACCTCACCAAGTGGAAAACCTCTCTCACACACTGTTAGAACTACGCAATCCTCAAGGAATGATGCCTTGACTATATGCATGAGTTTTATTTACAAGAAAACACATGTAACTGATAGTACACTATCCTTGACTTTAATCTCAACTAGGTCTTTCTAATAATAGATATGCATGACTTTCTGATGAGGGAATCTTTAGTTAACTGGAGTAGCACTAGTTGAGTGCATGCATGCATCAATTGACTGTTAACTCTCTATTAGTTCCTCAAATATCTTGGAACTAATTTAACTAGACTTAACTCAGTAAACTGAGTTAACTAATTACAACTCAAATATAACTCAATCTTATCTCCTTAATTTAAGGGATAACTCTTGCATGATGTCAGAAATACTTCTAACTTGAATTTTTCCAAGTAATTAATTTGAAACAAATTAATTAATTATTTCCAAGTAGTTGTTAAGACTAAATTCGATTTTAATTCACAATTTAATTCAAGGACAAATTAAATTGGAATATTCTTGTTGTCGTATTTCAACACTCCCTCTCAACAAGAAAGGTATTATCTACCACCCCGATCCTGTCTCTATGAAACGTGAATTTACACTTTGACAATGCCTTTGTCAAAATGTCAACATCTTGTTCATCTATCAAAAGAATACACTGAAGCAACATGATTCTCCTCCACCTTCGAAAAGCCACGGGCAACAAATCTTACCTTATGCTTCTCCACACTTCCATCAGCAACTTGCTTTACCTTGTAAAGGCAACGATAACTCACAACTGACTTGTTCTCTAATCTTAGAACCACGTCCCAAACACTGTTACCAACTATCAAGTCATACTCCTCCACCATAGCATCAACCCAAATCGGTTGTTGCAATGCTTCCTCAAAGGAAGATGGCTCGGTCTGAACACATTCCCCAGTAAGGGCCATGTATCTAGTGTACCTCTCAGGTGACCTCCTCTGTCTACACTGAGAAGATGGTCCTCCCACATTCTCTCTCTCATCCTTCAACAATCTGTCAGTTTCTCTTGTGTGCTTCCATCCATCTCTAGAAGACTCTATTTGAGTGGATGTCTTGACTCCCGGAACCTTTGCATGTAGTTGCTCTACATCAGTCTGGTGCTCCTCCTCCTTAGGAACCAACACTTCCTCCACAACCTGTAGTTGGGGCTCCCTCTAAAGGGAAAATTGCATGGCCTTCTGCTCATCAAACTTGACACTCTGTGAACCACTATCCTCTGACTAATAGGCAAATACACCCAATAATTGTAAGGTGTATCAGTGTACCCCACAAGTATCCTGAACTCTACTGTCAGCTCAAGGTTCTTCTGTGCATCCTTTGTCACAGGGTAGTATACCCAGGAACCAAAGACCCTGAAGTGACTGACATCTAGTCTCTTACCGAAGAACTCTTCCTCTACTTTCTTCATCCCAAGTATACGATGTGGACTTCTATTCTACAAATAGACCACTCTGTTGCCTGCCTCAGCCCACAAGTGAAGTTGTAGGCCTTGGTCATGTAGCATTGTCTGTGCTACCCCTACAATAATTATGTTCTACCTCTCGACCACCCCATTCTGTTGTGGGTTATGAGGTGTCGTCAACTCTCATTTAATTCCTTCCACTGCACAGAAGTCCTTAAACTCTTGAGAGACATATTCTCCACCATTGTCACTTCTCAAGGCCTTGATCTTCTTCCCTAACTCTTTCTCAACCAAAGCTTTGAACTCACAAAACTTTGTGAAGGTTTAGTCCTTCTTCTGCATGAAATGAATCCAACATTTATGGGAATAATAATCAATGAATATCACATAATACCTTTGCTTTGCTATGGATGTCGTTGAGAATGGTCCACACACATCAGTATGAACTCACTCTAAGATAGCCTCTGCTCGACTGTCTCGATCATGAAAGGAATACTTGGTGTACTTTCCAAAGGTACAACCTTTGCATGTATCAACTTGCTCAAGTTTATCTTTGGGAAGTCCTGTAGATATCTACTACATTACCTTCAAAGCCCCATGTTGCCAATGGCCCAACTAGTTGTACCACAACTCGCCAATGTATTGGCTTTGCAGCAATTCTTTTTTTGTACTCAATGTTGCACAATCATCTACCTCTAGTTTACAGAGATTCTTCACTCGAATCCCTATCCTCTTGGTCTGACCTATGGCTATGTGTCTTAAGTCATGTCCTCTATCCTCTAACATCGCGACCGATACCAAGTTCTTCTTTAGTCCAGGCACATGTTTCACATCTATCAAGGTGAGAGGACTTCCATGCTCCCTCTGAAAAGAAACCATGCCAACTCCTCAAACATTATACCTTCCTTGATCACCCATCTCTATCCACATCTTGAGGTCTTTCTCCTCCAAGGCACTAAATAAAATTTTATCACCGGTTATGTGGAATGAGGCTCCACTATCAAGATACCAGACATAACCCGTCGTCGATGACACTATGCATGCGATGAGGGTAAAGTCCATTTCAAACTAAAAGGCTAATGCCTCACCTTCCTATCCTTCCAAGGATCCCTTCTTGGACTTCTTCGATGTGAAATTAGTTGCATAATGTCCCATATCGTGACAATTAAAGCATCTTACTTTAGACATGTCACCCTTCTTCCCTCCATTAGAAGAATTCGATTTGAAATGGGAATCCTTCCCCTTCCCTTTCCTTGCCTTACTTTATAAGGCCATATTTTCTTTGTCATCATTCTTGGATGAAGAACCATCTCCTGTGTTCCTCTTCATCTCGTCCTGCATAAGATCCGACCACATTCATTCCCAATCTGGAAGTTTCTCCCTTCCATTCACAGAGTTATGGTAGCTATTCCAACTCTTTGGAAGGCCAAGGAGAGTGAGACTCACCATATCATCATCGGTGGTTGTTATTCCCACACTGCCAAGCTCATCTCTACAAGTGGTGAGCTTGTTCAGATATGTGGAAAAAGTATCACCCTTCTCCATCTTGATTCTTCGAAGCTTATCCTTGAGTGCCAATTTCCTCTGGTCGTTAATGTTCTATTAGAGGTCCTTCAATGTCTTCCACATTGAAAATGGAGTATCCTTCCCATGGATACTCAAGACAATATGGTCTCGAACTCCCTCAAGGATAATCTGTCTCACCTTCGCCACACACTTCTTCCACTGAGCCAACTCTTGTGCATTAGCTGAAGCTGGCTTTGGGATTTCTTGATCAATGAATTCCTTCAAGCCATTGTCTTCTAATACAACCTCCATTCTATCTTTCCATGCTATGTAATTTGAGATACCTTCTAAGGCATACTCGAGTCTCAAGCCATAGAATGCCATTATCCAACCTTGAAGTATGATATGAATTCGATTTGCACCTGCAACCCCGAACTTCAAACTTCGAATTCTCTTCTCAGTATATTTTTCACAGCTTTGATACCATGTAGAAATTCTCTATGAACCTAGCTCTGATACCATGTAGAAATTTCTACAAATCTCGCTCTGATACCATGTAGAAAATATGGTGTAGGTTAACCCAATAATGCAATATAAATCAAAGTAGGATACTATAACCTACTTCTACTATCAATTTTGAGAAGCTTAAATATCGAGCTAAACAATATAACTAGAAGAAGAAGAATCAATCGAATAATACACATGAAAATACTTTGGGGAAAGCCTCAGCTAAAAACCCCACACTATTGTATTATCATACAAGGTGGAAATACATAGGAATTAGACAAGGCCTTAGCTCTCACAGCTAGCTAGCTCTTAGTACAATCCTCACAGATGCTCACAGGAAATATTGGCTTCTCTCAAGCCTTCCTCCCTTCCCTCAAAGCTCCTATTTCCTTGTGTTGTTCCTTGTGGATGATCTTCACCTCACCAAGTGGAAAATCTCTCTCACACACTGTCAGAACAATGCAATCCTCAAGGAATGATGCCTTGACTGCATGCATGAGTTTTCTTTACAAGAAAACACATGCAACTAATAGTACATTGTCCTTGACTTTAGCCTTAACTGGGTCTTTCTCAGAATAGACATTCACGAGTTTCTGATGAGGGAATCTTCAGTTAACTAGAGTAGCACTAGTTGAGTACATGCATGCACCAACTGATTGTTAACTCTCTATTAGTTCCTCAAACAGTTTGGAACTAATTTAATTGGACTTAACTCAGTAAAATGATGAGTTAACTAATTACAACTCAAATCGAACTCAATTTTATCTCCTTAATTTAAGGGATAACTCTTGCATGACTTTAGAAAGACTTCTAACTTGAATTTCTCCAACTAATTACTTTGAAACAAATTAATTAATTATTTCCAAGTAGTTGTTCAGATTAAATTTGATTTTAATTCATAATTTAATTCAAGGACAAATTAAATTGGAATATTCTTGTTGCCATATTTCAACACATATATGTAATTTCTTTATGATAAATTAGAATGTAAGAAATTTTTTACCTAAGATAGATATTAAGAAGTAATTATTAGTTTAGATGATGCTTGAAAATTCAACAACGAGCCCCTACCTTGACATGAGAACCACCACAATAAATTAAGAGCATGGTATGCTACCCAAGTGGAGAGGCACATGCGTAGGGTAATTATTTCAATTGGTTGATTGTGAGGAAAGGTTTGCTAGTTTTGTTTCATTAATGATAGCTAGTGGAGAGCAGCTTTGGAAGAACAACTAGATTGGGAGATGGAATTCAATCCCACTCTTGACATAATTTCATTGAATTTGATGGGAAAGCGGAGGAATTATGGAGAAGAATGGAGGATGAATTTGAGGATATGCAAAGATAGTTTAAATTGGTCTTTTATTTAGTGGAAGCTATGACATGGAAGGGTTTTAGTCAGTAAATTGGGCATTTTTGGTCTTCTCAAAGAGTATGCCTTCTATAATTTTTTATTATCATATTTGGAACCTCTAAGTTTTATGGTTTGGGTTATTATGCTTTGCGTGGCCAGCTAGAAGAGTCTGTGCTTTTGTGGGTTGATTGTGCAGATCTATGGATTCAATTATATTAGTGATAGGCATGGAAATGGTGATACATAGGGCTCTAAATTCATGGTAATTCTTTTTTATGTTGGTTTCAGAACAAAAATTTGTCTTCATATCAAGTTTTAGATTATAGTTTTCTAGCTCTCTTGTTAGCCTCTAGGTGCATTCATGGTATTTTATTTTATAATATTGAAACTAACATATTCCCCCCTCCTCTTCTAATCTCCTATAGCATCCTAGTCTCTTTAGTTTTTCTTTTATGAAAATATTACAAAGATTTCCAAGCCCAAAAAAAACCTAATTTTAAGAGGTTTTTTTTCCCTTATGTCAAGTTCTCTTCTCCTCCATTTTTCATGGAGTTTAATTCTATGTTGTCCATTTGTTTCTCAACTATTCCCTCTCTTTCCATTACTGCTAGATGAAAATTAACTACTCGATGGAGAGGTGGTAGAAGGGGAAGAGTTTCTCCTTTTGTGGACTCAGATGCCCATCCATTGTCCTCCTTCCAACCCCCTACATAGGCAGCATGAAGCTGAGTCATGGATTTCTATGATAAAGTATTTCCTGAATTGTTTCAATGTACTATAGCTGAGATTGAAGAGGAAGTCCATGAGGACAACAAGCTCATCCCTAACCATCGTGTTGAAACAAAAACAAGGAAATGAATCCAGGAAATTGGTACTTCATCTTAATGTCATTGAACCTCTTATATGAAAGAAGATGACTTATGTTGGAAAATAAAAACTCTTATAGGAAGGTTTTTGATTGAGTGGTTAGACACCTAGAAGAATAATTTTATCTGCATGGCATAAATGATGGAGAAAAACAAGAAGCTAGACAAAAGAGTATTTGTCCTACCCAATAAATAGGAAAACATTATTTTTACCTTCTCTAAAGAAGAGAATGGCTCTCCTCCAACAATCCAAGTGGAATCTCCCACAACACGACATGATCAGGTGAGCTAGCATTCTAGTCAAAATTTTATCTATTAGCATTGTTTTGATTGTGGTATTTAATCGCTATCAATATATATTGACTAGTTACCTTTGCAATTTAAGTGACAGAATAGTTGTTTTCGTAGTAATTAATGAAAATATTTTGAATCTACACTATTTTTTGGTTTCCCAAGTGGAAAACCAATGATATGGGAAAAATAATCATGTATCTCTATTATGTCAAGAATGAGATAGGGATATAAACAATGGGCTCAGTTCCTACTATCCCACTTAACCCTGTAAAATTTGAAAATGTTGTATGTGGAGCATTGGAACTCTATCGATCAGTAGTGTTTTAGTGACCATACTTGGGAACAATCATTCTTATCATAGTTTTTTATTTTCCTTTTGAGATGACTATTAGGTAATTTAATTGTGAGTTAAATTACTTATATTAAAATTTCAATCTAGGTTTGTACACTTGTGAAGTACACTACCCTCTATGTCCTAGGAGAACAACTTTCAATTTTAATTCAAAAAGAAGAATTCTAATTTATCAATTGCAATAAATAAATGGTAAACCTATGCAAACGAATCAAATAGAATGCAATGGAGTAAAAATGAAATCTTGATATAAAAATAAATTGAATTTTAAAGACTACAAATGCAAGGAAAATCTATGAAATGAAATCTAGTGAAAGCATGCATACTTTGATAATAAAAATAAAGACAACAATTCTATTGCAAGAACTGAAAGAAAGGAAAGCAAATAATTAATGTAAAAGGTAATAATTTTAATCTAAGAAGACAATGAATCTATGTCAATTAAATGGAAGAAATCATCTAATTATTGTTTTGAAATCAATTCTATGGAATTTAAAGATAATGTATTCTAGGAAAACATTGAAATCTTAATCTAAGAAATGAAAGGCAATGTGATCTATGAAAGCAATCTACTTCTAATTGTTTTTTTAGAAGTAGAAGTTACAGGTAATGTATACTTATGAAAATGTCTTAATCTATGAAATGTAAAGGCAGACTATGACTGATAGGAAGAAATTGGTAGAAAATAGAACAAATTATGTGTTCGAATGCTAGCTTTAGAGTCCAATCATGCCTAGGATACTTGTGCAAAAATTCATAATCTTGTCTAGCAATCAGAGACTAAAAAAAATTAAAGGCAAGGGACTGATATAAGAGCCAATTGGTAAATATTTTTATGGTTTTCAAAGATTTATTCAACCACTTGGTATCTACAGAAAAACAAGAAACTAGTGAGCAAATTTCAAGGAAATAATGTCGTCAAGAAATAGAGCATAACACAGAGTATTAAATTTTAACAAAAGAAAAATGAGAAAGAGTTTACATTACACTCTCGTAGCCAACAGGGTTCCCTCTTACTGGACCAATATCTAACTACTCAAAGAACTTGGTGATCAATTGTAGAGACTTCTCATTGGAACACAACCATAACAACAAGAAATAATTTATTAATAGAACAGTTAGTAAATCATCAGGAAAGCTAGCATGGATACCAAAAAGACTGATATAGTCTTAATCTCTTTCTAATATATCTCCCCTCACCTTTCATCAATGATATTACAACATTTTATAGAGCTTTGAAGCAACAAGAAACTCAAAATTGCAAGACTGAACTTTTGTAGTATAACTAAAATGCAAAACCAAGTTAATTGGTATAGGAGCAGGCCTAACCAAATCAAGGTTATTAGGCAGCAATATGACTTAAATACGAGGTATTGGACTAGGTTTGACCAAGAATTCTTAATGACTAAATGATCTAGGTGTGTCTCTTGTTGAACTAAATATTTGTCTAAGGCAAAACATTGCTAGGATCCCTACCATGTGGGCTTTCCTAGGGTAAAATCTTATGTTGTTTGTTTGGTTTTCTCTTCTTCATCCTATTGTCATAAACATTATATTGTTGATTTCTTTTGTGTATTTGATTACTTATGGAATAATGGATAAGAATTTGAAACATATTAAATCATTAGAAGTAATTAAGAGGATAGCTATGAAAAATAAACCATGGAAAATTTTAGGGGCTAATATTCCTAAGTGGGCTAATTTTCCATGATTTTTCAAATTTTTTTTTTACCAATTTCCATTTGTTAGAAAAATGATTTGCCCTAATTTGACAATATAAAATTATTTTACCTTAAAATTCCCCAACATCATATACATAGTATATATAAAATCATTATAAATTTGAATATTTTTACAAATACATCAATAAACATTTTATAGTTTGCATATTAGGGTTTAGTGAGATTTGCCAATGTTTTTAAACTTCAATATAGTTTTCCATTATTAAAATTTTCCCTAAAATAAACATGATATCAAAGATATGGTATGAGAGCGGCCTTAAAGTATTCAACCTATTTATCTTAATCTAAGTCATGAAAGGAAGGATTATATCCAAAAGAGGCTAAGATTGTCTTCTGCCCTAATCCGAAGTTGATAAGCACTATAAATTCAAGATGGACGAGTAACTCAAAGAAGATAAATCAATGAATCCAAAAAGGAGTCATGGTAAAAAAGAATGAAATTATGTGTGTTACTCTCAAAAGAATATTGAAGCCTAAGTTGTAGTCCATCTCATAAGGGCCAAAGAAATCTATCAAATTACATAGGCCAAGAGAGATGGAAGTTAGGCCTTGGTGAAAAATTTCCTAAGGAGGCCGAATATGGTTTTAGGAGGTCTAAGAATCTTTAGAGTTTATGAAATATGGCCAAGAAAAGATTCAAATCTTACCTCAATAGTCTCAGAAGCACAAAATTTTCTCAGAAGCAAAATTTGAATGTATGTGGTCAAGAGTCTAAGGATACTCTTCAGAAAGTTGATCAAAACTAATAACTAAAGATTATTTTCAAGACTATGACAATATTGTTTGAAGGCCAAAAATACCTTGTTAATCAAGTTTTTTCGGAACTTATATCAAATCCAAAAATCCTAAGAAAATGGTCAAGAAACTTCTAAGGACTAAGTTAATCACTAATTAAAAGATTTCAAATTCATATGTTGAGTTATTGATGTCATATGTCTCTCTTTAGAAATATATGTGTAAAGACCTCAAACTATTATTGAATATGATTTATTGAACAAGATATTGCTTTGAGATGGTTTTGAAGAAGTCTTAAACAATCCTTTTTTTCCTAAGGAATTTGAGTTGGTGTCACCTTAAATAAGGTAGCCAAAAGGAATTTTGAAAAAGATATTTATCTAAAGACAAGCCAAAAAATTCATCTTTTGTGTATCTTTGAGCTATGGAAGGCACTCTACATAAAATAAGAGTTTCCACTCATATATCTGTTTGAATTGTTCATGATCCACATAGATCTATTATGAATGTTAGATCTAATTATTTAAGAAGGGATAATGCTTTTAATGAAAAGATTGAAGTATTGTAGAGTAAGTATAAATTTGTCTCCATGAAAGCATATCACAAACGATGAGTTAGACACAAGACTAGAAGATCTAGAAGTATACAATTCTATGCTTAGAACACAAGTATGTATTTGCTAACAATAATCTCTTTTCAGATCATGAAGTATCTTGAAGGATAAAAATGTTTCTATAAAAAATATATTATAAGGTGCTCCTTAATGTATGTGTCAATGTTCTAGAATAATTACCCTACAAAACATATAGGGATCCTTAAATAATCATTTAAGGAAAGCTATGTATAATCTAAAGGTGCAAAATCTAAGATGCTAGAACCGCATGGATATGTCTGCATTGAATGATATATAATGTAAGACAAAATTATTCTAGAACTATATATTCATAAGTCTTGCAAAAATCTCTATACCAAAATATATATCGAGTAACCTCACAATCATGTCACGAATATAAGGATCCTTACAAAAATATTTGAAACTCTGAAGTGACATAAATTAGAGTTTTGGGGTTATGTTTTTCCTTTGGAAACATTGTATTATATTCACGAGAAATACATTATTACAAAGCATTAAAACCTTTCACTCATGAGTGAAAATATTTGAATATACACATCTTAATAGAATAAGTTAATTAGATATGAAGCTTATAATGAAGAAGAGCTTGAATTCTCTTTTAAGGTTGAAAATAAAAAGTTGATGCAAGAGCATCCAACTAAAAGGTGACCGCTAGAATTGACTTCTTCTGCTAGACAAAAGAAGAAGTTTTTGAATTTTATTTTATTTTTGTTTTAAGTTAAATTTGGGCTGACACATCCATTGTAATTTGAAATTAAAAGAACATTTAAATTAGGATTAGTTAAATGTTAGGAATTAGTTTTAGGAAATTGTTCTGTAACTAAAAGACAGTTTCTCAACCATGTGGAAATCCTAGAAAGGCATAAAAGCCAAACCAAATCCACATTGTGGGGGACTGCCATCTTACGGAAGAAGAATAATCAGAAATAATTTATTTGATAAACTGTGTGTGTGAAGTATTTTATTATCATAAATTTCCTCTAATTATATGTGATATTTTCATCTTAAAGCTAGATAGATTGTTAACTATAGTTTGAGCTCTGTTTGATTAACAAACCAACAACACAAAAACCAGGACAATTACCAAAACGCACCTGAATTAACAAGGAAAAACAACAAGTTATATCACAGTCAAACTTAACTAGGAAGGAACAACGTGCTTCAAATCAAGACTACAGAGGAAACAAACTGAGGGAGAACAACATTATAAAGGAGAAACCACAGGTACATTTCTAAAAAGATTCTTTGGTAGATAGAATTTAAATTTATTTCATTTCAAAGAGTCCATAATATGCAATGAATAAGCTCCAAACAATGTCGAACAATAACCCAACAAGGGTTATAAAATATTATACATATTATCAAATGGCTAGGGTTCCACCCTGCTCACAAGTTTGGTAACGCATTCAAACAACGCGGGGCAAGTGCAAACCATTCAAGAAATATAGTATAGTAAAAACCCTCTTAGGTTTTTAAGTTCTAACAAAGTTAAAACGACCAGCTACAAAGATAAATACATTACCATTTTTGCATAGGGGAGTCTTGGGCTTCAAACACAGCAATGATTCACCCAGGTTCCATACCTGCTACCACAACAAAATACCCAAGTCAGAAAGCCACAGGAGAATAATATTGATAAACATAACTAGAAGGAGAGTAAGCGAAGGATTGCATTGATATTTTATCTGGAGAAACAAGCCATCGAACTAGAAGGCAAGAAGACGGAACAAGCACGAATAGGACTCCATCATAGTAAGGTCACCAAAGGGTTTAACCTTCTCACAAAGGAGCCAAGAGATTAGTCAGATGAAAACAAAGCTTGAAGGAAAGAACCAGAACGAAAACCTACCTGTGCGTGTCGAAGCCGAGTTTCCCAGGAGCAAAACCGAAGGCTATTGAACACATAAAAAAACAATTATAAAAATTACATCCAGGACTTTAAAAATCTAAGCAAAATTCGAGGGATAATAATACAAAATGAATAGTGTACCAAGCATGTGCATCTCATGAAGACAGAGATGCTGCAAGAGAAAAAGTCGAAGCCATTTCACACAAATAGCGAACCTTCATAAATCACCAGCGATCACAGGGCCGAAACCCTTACCCTCCTATTTTGCTCAGGCCTTGTGACAATAAGCAAGAAGCAAAAAATAACCCTAAGGATGAAAGACAAGTGACTTTTAACAGGAGAGATAAGCCCACGGATTGAACCCAAGATCGCATGAGGGTGACCGCCTAGGGAGGAGTGTAGGTAGGTAGAGATAAATTCACAAATTAACTATAAGGTCCTTGATACACCAAATCAGCCATATTTCAATTATTAACATTGAAGTTTGCATCCTCGAGAATCCCTACCAATTTTGGTATTAGAGCAAGTTTCTCTTCTTCAATGAAGATGAAGGTAGGAAGAAGAGGTTGGGGTAGAGCCATCAAAGGAGTAGTAGATGAAGGGATATGAGAAGAGATCATAACTTTTTCTACATGTTTGGCAGCAATGGAAGCAGGAAGGCTCAAAGATCCTGAAGGTGGAGATGGCAGTGAGGAAGAAAATGCAGCAATGACAGATGGGTCAGATGAAGAGGGACCAAAGATCAAACTGTTGAAATTAGTTTTTATGGCTAACACCAAGCCAAAACCAAAGCTTTCTAACTATGATGGCATATTTTGCACAGAGGAATTGTTGGAGTAGATAAGTGAGTTAGATAAATATTTCGAATATAAAGAAATCAGTGAAGATAGGAAAATCAGGTTTGTTGTTGCAAAGTTGAAAGGAGACGTAGCACTATGGTGGGACAGTGTGCAGGCAGAAAGGAGAAGATTGATCAAACCATTGATCAAAAAATGGGATTAAATGATTGCGAATATGAAAAGAAAATTTATACCTAAGGATTACCAAATTTCCCTTTACAGATAGGTGCAGAACCTGAGGCAAAGAATGATGACTGTAAAGGAATATACTGAAGAGTTTTATAAAGTAAACCTAAGAGTTGGGTATGTTGATGATACCCTCGAGAAGACAGTCATATTTGTAAATGGTCTCCAGATGGAGATACTAGATGAGATTAGTATTCTTTCCTCTAAGAATATAAACGAGGCTTATCAGAATGCTTTGAAATAAGAAGAGAAGATTACCAGGAAACAGAATGCAAAGAGAGGACGTGGTTCCAACTGTGGAAGAGGACAGTCTTTTGGCAGAGGTAAAACTTCCAATAGCAATGAAGAGGGCAGTAGTTCGAAGACTTCAAGATAGAGTGAGAGGGAAGGTAACACTAGAGGAGGAAGACCATACCAATGTGGAAGAGATAATGGCAAAGGCAAAGGAAATGCCTATTAGTGTTACAAGTGTCACAAACGGGGACACAGGTCTTTTGAATGTCCTGAAAATGAGCACACTGGACAGAGGGGAGCTTCTGTTGCTCAAACTAATGTAACAAAGACAATGCCATAGGAGGTTGAAAATGTGCCCAAAACAGGAGTAGCCTTGGTGTTGAACAAGTTTTTACTAAAGCCAGCTAAAGAATTAGTTGATTTAACATAGAGGAAAGCATTGTTCTGGACTGTGCGCAAGTCGCATGGGAAATGCTGCAAATTAACTATAGACAATGGAAGTACTGATAACCTGGTAACTATTGAAATGGTGGAAAATTTGGGTTTGAAGAAGTTAAGGCACCCAACTCCATATAAGGTGTCTTGGTTGTAGAAAGGACACCAACTGCTAGTTGGTGAGCAGTGTGAGGTGGAGTTTCATATTGGCAAAGTACAAGGACAAGGTGACTTGCGATATTATGCCTATGGACATGTGCCATATTCTGTTGGGCAGACCATGGAAATATGACAGGAAGGTCTTCCATGATAGGGAGAAGAATTGTTACAGATTTGTTATGTATAGGATAAAGCATATGCTAGTTCCCATGAAACAAGAAAATACTATACAAACTAGTGGAACAAAATCATTTCTGATAGGCAGAAAGGAGTTTCTACGACAGATTGAAGGTAATGAGGTAAACTGTGTAGTGGTGCAGAGAACAAGAGCAACATTGATACATACTGAAATTGTTGACTTGCTTGTGGAAATACAGAACATGCTGCAAGAGTTTAGTGATATTGTGGTAGATGATCTACCAAACAAATTACCACCCAAGCAAAACATTAGTCATCATATTGTTTTCATTCCGGGAGCTAGTTTACCAAATAGGGTTGCTTACCAGATGAGTTCGAAAGAAAATGACGAGACTAGGAAGCATGTACAAGAGTTGTTCGATGAAGGGCTGATTCGGGAGAGTCTGAGCCCTTGTGTTGTTTCGACTATTTTAGCTACCAAGAAAGGAGGTGAATGGTCGATGTGCACGGATTCTTGGGTCATAAACAAGATTACTATCAGATACAGGTTTCCTTTACCATAGATGGATGATATGATGGATTGTTTGAGTGGAGCAATGTACTTTTCAAAGATAGATCCGAAAAGTGGCTATCACCAGATCAGGATTCAAGAAGGTGACGATTGGAAGACCTCTTTCAAGAACAATGAAGGCTTATATGAATGGTTGGCCATGCCATTTGGACTGAGCAATGCTCCCAGTACATTCATGCATTTGATGAATGAGATGCTGAAAGAATTCATTGGCAAATTTGTGATCGTATATCTAGATGATATACTTATATTCAACAAGATGAAGGAAGAACACTTTCGACATGTTAGGTATGTACTAGAAAAATTGCAGCAAAATAAATTGCTGATAAATTTAAAAAAATGTTCTTTTTTCAAGAAAGAGTTGATTTATTTGGGATTTTTGAATTCTGAGAATGAGATGAAGATGGATCCAGAGAAGGTTGCATCCATAGTTAGTTGTCCATCTCCTAAAAGCTTGTTTGAAGTGAGAAGTTTTCATGGACTGGTGAGTTTCTATCAAAACTTTATTAAGAACTTCAGTGGAATTTGTGCACCTATGGTGGACACCATTAAGAAGGAAAATTTGCCTTTTCATTGGACAGCGTCGACTGAGAGGAGTTTTCAGCTACTGAAAAAGAAAATAATTGAAAAACCAGTTCTAAGATTACCATATTTTAACAAACTTTTTCAAGTTTATCGTGATGCCATCAGGACAACCATTAGTGTAGTACTCATCCAAGAAGATAAGCAAGTAGCCTATCTTAGGAACAAGGTAATTGAAAGTAGGGAGAAGTACACGTCTTATGACAAAGAATTTTATGCAGTCATCCAAGCACTGAAGTTTTGGAGCATTATTTATTGGCTAATGAATTTGTCTTGTTTTCAGACAATTATGCATTACAGTACATCATGCAGCAGCATAAGCTGAATCATAAGCATGCAAAGTGGGTGGAGTACTTGCAAAGTTTTACGTTCATTTTGAAACACATCAGTGGTGAAGCCAAGAAAGTGGCAGATGAATTAAGTAGGAGAAGTTTGATCCTACAATAAAGTGCAGTACAAGTATTAGGATTTGAACATCTTAAGGACTTGTATGAAATAGATGTAGATTTTAAAGAAGCTTATGAAGCTTTCCAAAATCCACTGTTGAGGGATAATAGTCCATGGTTGGACTATAACATGTAGGAGGGGTTGTTGTTCAAAGGAGGACAGTTGTGTATTCTGGAATGTTCTATGAGAGAGAACTTGATCCAGGAAAAGCACAATAGAGGTTTGGTAGGACATTTTGGCATAGACAAGACTTTGGATCAGTTGAGCCAATTTAAATATTGGCCTAGGATGCGAAGAGATGTGCAAATATTCGCGATCAGATGCAAAGTGTGTCAACATGCAAAGGGCTGTAGCTAAAATGCAAGGTTGTATACACCCTTGCCCATTTTGAACATACCATGGGACTCAGCCAACTTGGACTTTGTCTTAGGTCTGCCGAATACATAGCAAGATTCAATTCCATCATGGTGGTGGTGGATCATTTCACCAAGATCGCGCATTTCATTCCATGCAAAAAACCAGTGATGCCACACATATAACACACTTGTTCTTCACAGAGATAGTTAGATTACATGGCTTGCCGAAGTCCATCATCTTGGATAAGGATGTAAAGTTCACAGGCTATTTCTGGCAAACCTTGTGGAAGAAATTAGACACCCAACTAAACTTCAGCTCATCTTATCGCCCACACATAGATGGGAAAACCGAAGTTGTGAACCGGAGTCGGGGAAATCTACTAAGTAGTCTGGTTGGTGAAAATTCCAAATAGTGGGATTGTGTGCTTGCACAAGCGGAGTTCGCTTATAATGACTCACCCAACAGAAGCACGAGCATAAGCCCTTTCCAAATCCTATATGGAATGCACCCACATGGAATATATGAGTTGCAGGGTTTGGGTTAGTTAGAGTGTAGGAGGGCTGACGGCGAATATTTCGTGAAGGCAATCAACAATCTACATCAACAGGTAAAATTGTAGCTATAGGACAGTATCCAGAAATACAAACAAAAAGAAGATTTGAAAAGGTGGTAGGTACAGTTCGAAGTAGGAGACCTAGTACTGGAACACTTATGCAAGGAGAGGTTTCCAAAAGGCGAATACAAAAAATTGAAAATGAAAAAGATTGGGCCTTGCAGAATCCTTCGGAAGTTTTCTGCAAACACTTATGATTTTCAGTTACCTCCAAGTATAGGAATTTTGACCATTTTTAATGTGGAAAATTTGTACCCTTACATTGTTGTTGATGAGGAAGACAATTCAAAGAGATGAACACAGGACACCCAGAATGAGGAAGAGTCGGGGGATTAGACAAATGCCTCTAGCAAAGCCTTTAGAGATTGAATAGATTTTAGATACACAAGTGGCAAGGAAGACTTGAAAGAAGGAATATTTACAGTATCTAGTTAGATGGAAGGACCATCCTATTGAGGAATGTTCCTTGTTGGACATTACTCAAATTCAAAGCATCGGGTACTCTATTGAAGAGCTCATGGATAGGATCATGAGTTTAATTTAC